>APFE030082748.1:365338-384777 GCA_000404065.3 Pinus taeda | reverse complement strand
CCTTTTGCTCTTTCTTCTTCCAATTGTTGTGGTGTCAACCTTATAGGTTGTGGAAGACTAGGGGAAACAACACTTCCGTCTTTATAGTTGTGAGTGGTATGCTTCCTGGTTGCCATATTTTGCTTTCCATTTTTCTTGCTAACCTGAATGCCCTCTTTAATGAATCAGGTTCCCAAAGGCGAACATCATGTTGGATATTATCCTTTAAAGACCCTATGAACACATCAATCCTATGCTCCTCTGGAATATCTTTTACCCTTATGTTCAATTTTTGGAACTCCTCAATGTGCTCAATTATTGAACCCTTTTGTTTGAGACTTATCAATTGGCTAAAAAAAGTGTTGCTTTTTGTATCCTCATAATGTGCTATCAATTCTTCTGTAAAAATTGCCCAAGTGATAATTTGTTTACGATAGCAAAGCCATTGATACCATAAACTGATTTGGTTCCAAATATAAAGTTGCAATACGTACCTTTTGTGTGTTTTGCACATTATTGAGATCAAAAAATTGCTCCATCTATAATATCCATGTTGTGGGATCCTTGCCATCAAACTTCCTCATATAAATTTTTGGAACATGGTGGGTCTTCGATCCCACATTAGAGTCTATGAAATCATGATTAACATTTCTTATGTTCGCATCATGAGTTTCCTTTACTACCTTTTCACCATTAGTAAGTATTTCTTGTAGAAAATTTGTCAAGTCTGTCTTCAAACCTTTCATGTCTCTCTTCAAACTTGTTTTCAAATATGTCTTCAAATCGTCAATATTAGCTTCCATGCCATTTATCTTAGATTCCACACCATTTATCTTAGATTTTGTTAGCTTTTGTGAGAGTAAAATTTGTTGCACTTGGTCTTGTAATTTTGATATATCATATAGCATTTCTTCCTCTTCTTCATGAGTCATGCTAGAGCTTTCAGGTTGCTTACTAGGTGTTTGAATTTTCTTTCCTTGGGGCATCAGTTACCGATAACAATGCTCTACTATGCCCTTTGAATTCTTTCAGAATAATTTTTCAAACCAAGCTTAAGCAAAAATTTAAAAAAAATCTACACACCTTTTTTCACTTTGTAGGAGCTCGATATTGCCTCTAATGTATCTCTGTAACTTCAGATCATCCAGTTCTTAAATTGCGACCTGTAGTAGCCTTCTCTGTCCTCTTTAGAATGCCACCAGTCTGATCCCAATTGGATTCTCCAAGGAAGAGTTATGTCAAATCTCCCACAATGACCTGATTATATACTAGTTCAGTAGAGCGAACTTGTTCGACATGCCACGTGTCTCTGTTTCGACCTTTGGCTCTGAAAAATATATACAAGAAACTACAGTCCGTCATATTTTTGTATCTTCTTATGAAATTTCAATCCGATGCTCAAAGAGAAAGTTATGACGATTTTCCCCAGGTCACCTATTTGGAATGTAATTCAGGAGTCTGCAAAAAGACCAAATTCCTTAGATCATATCTCCGCAAATATAGTGCAAAAAGATCTAAAATTCGAACTCGAGATTCAGCGCGATTTCTTCTCAAATGGGTTTTTTTTTTTAGCTTTTGAAACATTGTATAAAAAAGGTTATAGTGAAAATTCCACGATGACCTGTTTGGATCAACGAAACCCTAGAATCCAAAGCTCTGATACCAAATGTTATGAAACCAGCTCAAGAAAAAGATAGAAAAGATAGATCAATGCCTTAGAATTCAGCTTCTTCGAGGGGGAAACCTCCTTTAAATTACATAAATGAACAATTCTTGGATGATTCAAATGAAAAAACCTCCTTTTTATATATAGGAGTCTAAGGAGTCACAATATAACCCAGCCGACCTAACAATAATAATATAAAGCCAAAAACATAACAATAGAGGGATTCTATGGGGCACAGTAATGACAATATGGGGGCAATAGGGGCACAACAGTATTAATAAGGGATACAACTACAATAGTAATGGGGTAATCACTAGTATTATAGGGACCCAACAGAACATGTGTCCTATGAACATAAATTACAATTTTTTGAGCATGTGGTATTAGTAAGTCATTTTATCAGCCCATGGTATTTTTGGGAAAATTTATTATATTTTAATTAGAACCAATTAACTGCACACACATAAATTGTCAACCAGGGTAGGTCCTTTAATTTCAAGGTTATTATGTAAAGTATATGGAGGAAGAAATCAATAAATAACATTGTTCAACACCAAACTATTTAATATCATGGCATTCAATCAAAACACAAATTGTTGCAAATCTTCACTCTCTGCATATTGAAATCATCACTTTCAAACCCTCAAGCATTTAATCACTCTGCAAAAATTCTAGAATTAAAATAACTCTTGCAAAATAAACATCACTCAATCATTCAAAACTACACTTATGGGAAAGGAAAATGGTACTCTTGGAAAGAATTGTATAAACCATTCAAATTCAACCTCACATAATTAATGAATTAATAGTAATCATCAAATCATCGACCATGCACCATATTATAATAGGTACAAAAAAATATCTCTAATACTCTATTCAAAAATCATTTAGAAACTATAATAGTAGTTAAATAATAATAACACATAACTGAGAAAGATATCAATCCAGGATCTATGTTGTTATACAAGTAATTAAGATCAAATATTATGTAAACCAATTAATAGTCAGTAATTGAAAAACATTAATAAGAGTTTGTAATAGTGATAGCTAAAAAATGTTAAACATAACTATGAGAGAATCAAAACACATTGCTACACTATCTTACTGAAACAACAATCCCTATTAAAGAGGAGGGCCCTTCCTCCTTAGTAGGGAGTTGGTAACTCACATCTCACAAGCTAATACAGTAGACCATAACTAAGCCATGAACCCATGAAAGTTTTGTATTAAATTTAAGAAAATTACAGATGCACAATTCTCCAAAAGACGATGGTGCCAACCCCACATGAGGCAGAGGGCTTATATATTTATAGATTTACATTGTTTCTAATTTCAGAACCAAAATAAGAAATGAGAATATTTCAATTCTTAGGTTGTACAAATTGTGATTCTCGTACAATATATTACAACTAATTTTCTAAGAATAAAGAAGCCTTGTAACAATGCCTTCATTTAGTAAGAAGCCAATAATGGAAAATCATAACTGTCATAACCAAGTTAGATGTATTGTCAAAAGGTGATTCACTTCTTGTTGGCACAATGTTCTTGGTTGACTACAACTAAGTAGCAACTCCCATGTTGACTCCTGATGATGTTGTCAAGAAAACTAAGTGTCATGAAATGGACTATTGAAAAAAAAAATATCAACATCACAACCAAAACATCAACAACACATGTTCTAGAGTGTCAATAATACAAAACTCAGAGAAACAAAATTGCATGTAAATAGTAACATCCTAGTGAGCCAAATCATCTTGAAACAACTACCTTGTCAATTTCATTAGTAAATTTACCCAAAAAAGTAAACCTCTCATCAATATACAAGAAAAACTACATGAATTGAGGTGAGATGGAGTAACATGAATTGGTCAAAATGGAAATTGGTGGAGTCACAAAATGTGATTATAAGGGTAAAAATGGTTGAAACGGTGAGGAAATGATGGTAAAAAGGATGACAATTCCAAGAGTCAACATATCCCCCCAACTGAAGCAATTGCACGTCCTCATGCAGAACCATCAATTAGATCTCAGCACATGTTGTGAGTGTAGCTCGGAAAATTTGTATGTTGTTGTTGTGTCTTCTGTAAAGTCTTATAACCTTGAGAAATAATCAAATCCTACCACAACATATCTGCATATGTTGGCGTCAACTGAAAGTTGTATTGATACTTTATTATAGGAATCCAAATTAATGAAATCTTTAATTTTAGCCCAAGCCGACTGGGCTTACATTGCATGGTATAGTCAACATGCTTGGGGATCCTAGAAAGAGCATGTATGAAATTTTGGAAGAAATAGGGATATTCATTCTTTAACTTCTCGTCCCATACTTCCCACCTCAACTTACTTCTGTCTAATGCATCATGTCTCAAATGCTCAATATTCCTAGAACAAATATCTAATACCTTATTTCAAACTTCAATTACTATATCCCTCCTTTTGAGATATCGCAAGAAATTACCATATATCCTTATCACTTCTTTAGCAAATCCTGGTTCTTCACGAATCTATAATAGTATATTTTCCATTTTTTTTATTATAGATTTGTTAGCTAGGTTCCAACTTATTTGATTTTGCATGAAAGAAGTGAATGCACTCAACTAGATGTCTCCCACATAGGTTGAGAAATTTAATGTTTTTCCCCAAAACAAGAAAATTTATGTAGATATAGCTCGCATAGCAAATGTTGTTATGCAAAATTGTTATGCTTGAATGTCTCAAGAAAGGGTTTAGTGGAAGCCATTTCATATGGTATTTATTCTTTCACAACTATCAACCTGAAAAGAAAAAAAAATCTTGAAGGAACAAGAGGTAGGAGGAAGAGACCATTCTACAAATCAATATGCTATGTGTAAGGTTGTACATCTATTCATTATCTTCCTATAACTACTGAATTTTTCTTTCATTTTCAATACTTGCACCTTTTCTTTCCCCATTTACTCTTTGACCTTGTCCATTTCATTCTTTCAATCATCAAATTTTTGTCTGAGGATTCTTTAAGATCATGAATGACTCTCCTATGCTTACTTAATGGAATTACCCCTTCTTGTAATGAGATTGCCAATTATCTCCATTTACTTAACTCAAAAAATAAAAATATCGTACTCAAATGATCACATGTTTTGGGTCATATTGTCTCTTTTGTTGTTATAGTAGTATCTTTAACACATTTTTATAGATCCTCCTATTTTTCCATCTCTTCCTTTTCTTCCAGTTGTACTACCTCAACTATTGGTTCTTGTGTATCAGTGGCATCATTGGTAGGTTCCTGTGTACCAACATTTTCAATTCCCCTAGATCACTCTACTTCAATTGTTGGTTCTTGTGTGGCAGCAACATCTTCAACAGGTTCTTCTGTGGGCGGATTGAAACTCCTCAGTTTGCTCTTCTCAATTACTAGTTCTTCTGTGATAACATCATTTTCAATAGGTTCTTGTGTGGTAGCCTGAAATTCCATCTCCTTCACTTCAGATTCTATTATCTACTCCCACTAAGAAATATTTATGTTTTTAAACTTCATATTCTATATATCTTTCCTCTTCAAGGAGTTCCCCACATACCTTACATAATGATTTTCCATTTTTTCCAGTTTCAAAGGGAGAAAGAGGTTCATTCATCATCTCTAATACCTCAAATAAGGTTTCTAGTCCCAAATATTTCTCAACCTAAGATTTTTATATCAACATGGAAAGTCACTTTCCTCAATCATTATTTTCTTTCCTTCTATTATCAACTTATTGAAATAGGAGGTCGAATTTGTACTTACCAGAAGGCGGATTATCATCTTGTTTATGTTTATACTCCTCCTCTTTATCCTCATTGGGATACTCCTATAACTCCTTTCACTCCTCTATAGTAGTGTGTGTTTTAAACGATGAATTAGGTGATGTTATTACAATGACCTTGACCCCATTCTTTGGATATTTACCAGCTACAGACTTTCTCAATAGCCTTTTCTTCACTTTTCTCTATGGGGGTTGTTCCTCCACAATATGACAAGCCCCAAACTCTGAGCTTTCTCATTTCCTGTAGGTTATATCGATTGGTACTTCAATATGCATGCATTCCTCAGCACAAGAATCCCTTACTAATGTATCAACATGATGAGTTTCTTTGGGGGTATTAGCATGAGGGTATTGAATAGGTGTGTCAGCAGTGGAATCACTTCTCTTACATGGCCCTACTTCCTCTATTTTAGTATCCTCACTATGCTCTTCAAACTAAATTTCTATCTCCTCTTGGGTTGGTCCACTCACGACAACCAACAATCTTTCCCAAGTGCTCCCCTGTCATTCCAATGAGTCACTGATAATGAGCTTGATCATCCCATGATTTGTTACATAGTTTTTAGGGTGTTTATCTTATCAAACAACACGTGCCATGTGTTCAAATGAATTAAGAAGAAAATAAGGCATGATAATTAGTTTCCCACTATGAAAGTGTGCCAAAAACTAAAAATCATAGTTGAAGGTTATTCCACAACAACCCTCACAAATGATAAATTTCTGAATTAGATACTCTACATCCTCCCAAGGGTATGGGAGTGAGGTTCTATCCACTCCCCTTCCTTTATTTCTTATTTTCTAATCCTCCTATAAAAATATGGCCTTGGTTGTTGGGACTGAAATCTTTTTAGTGAACCAATGTATCTCGGTACAAGGCAAATTTTTCACCCTAGAGATGACTTCTTTAACTATTATCCACATTCCCCTCACGAATGAACCCTCCTTTGACAAAATGTTGTGCAAAATCTAGAGAAATATATTCATTAAACCCACACAAACTATTAAAATATGCCAACCAACCTACATTTTCAAAAAAATTGTAGGCTCCTAGGTCTCTTAGTGCATCAGTGGAATTAGATTTTTGATGCACAATTTATCCCCCCATAATTCTTATTATTGAAACAAAACTCTATTGTAGGTGCAACAACCATCATACGCAATTGCTTGTTGGGAGGAGGATGTTGAATTTTGCAGAATTTGGAAATTTTTAGTTATAGCAAAGCATTAATTGGTTTTTGCAATGCCATAATTAGAAATTAATAATACAAAAAAATCTTGGGAGAATTCACGTTCAAGTAACGGTAGTGAGGTCGTGTGATGGATATTTTTGGAATGATGTTGTGCATACGAAATTCAATTAACCATCACACCATGTCAATGTGTTGATAGTGTATCATATGAAGGTACGATGTGAATCCACCCCCCCAACTGAAATGGATGTCGTCCTCGACCACCATGGTAGTGTTGAAGAATGTAACTAGTGTTAGTCTTCATAATTGTATTTGAGTCATGATATAATTTATTTTTCTAAAGAAATAAAAATCCTCCAAAGCCTTTCATGCTTGGGTCAATGGTTTTTTGGTCAAAGCCTCCATTGTAGGCTTTTAGGGGGTTTATGTCTATTGTCCTTGTCCATGTCATAATGTAATAGACCCTTCTTGGGCTTTATCTACCAAAGAAGAAAAATATTTTAATGTAAATTAGGTCTTATAGGCCTCCTCCACCAAGTCATCCTCAACCTAGACAATTCCACCTAATTAGGGAGGCATAATCCACTATAAAAGGGCAACAACTCAACTCATTTGGAGCACATCAATCAAAAGTTCAATCTATAGTAGTTGGAGAGAGAAAAGAGGTTTGAAGTTCAAATAAAAGGAATAAAACCCTAGTGAATAAGAAGGAAGGATTTTTCAATAAAAAATAAGTCAAATATTCTCTCTCTACTCTCACTTGGGTGAAATTCTGAAGCTGTTGGGGAGGCTGAAATTTGGGATCTACAGTAGGGTCAAAATTTTGGTTGCTAGGGACCAAAATTTTGGGTTGTTGCTGGGCTATAGCTATTGGACAAGAAGACAATACTCAAATTTTTTGAATCATATTGGAAGGTTGACTTGGTGGAGGAGGAAGGTAATTTGGTCAAGTCTAAGGCCTTGGTCTATCTCAATTCAATTTGTGGAAGAGTTTGACTGGGTTTTCCCTTAGAGAGGGGTTTTATCCCTGGCTAAGTGCCTACATCTGATGTTTTTTATATTCATGTTTTTATTTGATGATTGCTTGCTGAAAATAAGATAAAATAAGAACGTAAAATATAATAAGAATGCAAGAATGTCACAAGTAATTATAAACATAAGAAATTCTTTCTGCATTTTTTATTTTCTAACATGGTATCAGAGCTAAGTTGAAGAAGGAAAGAAAAAGGAAACTTGAAGTTCAACTGAAAGAAGATTTGAGGAAGGAATAAAAAAAGGTCATTAAGGAAAGGATCATATAAGAAGAGAAGCCTATTGTCTATAGATACTATGCCAATCATAATGAATAAAGAAAACAAGCTAGAAGGAGCCTCCAACTACAAGGCATGGAAGAAGAGGATATATATTATTCTCGCTAAGGATAAAGTTTTGGATCCTTTTCAAGGAAAAATTAAGAAACCTACAATGTAAAAATTAGGTTGTATATTTGCAACTACTCATGAAGTTTTAATCAAAATCAAAAGACACAGATCTACACTACTATTTTGCAGACATTAATTCACAATTAGAACAAAAATCTCACACATGCAAGAAGAAATAACAAGCACGCAAAGTATATTTATCTAGTGAAATCAATCTTCTAAAAACCCCAATGCCTCTTACATTAATCAAATGAAAATAGATGTATTACAATCTCTTTTCTCAACTACCTCACCCTGCAAGTGCACAACCTATATCTCTGCTCACGTAAGGCCTCTGAGCCAAACTTAGTCAAATTTTTCCTTGGCTTGAGATCCTATTTCCTTGTGTTGTTCCTTGAGGAATTAGCCCCTATTATTTAGGAAATTCCCTCAATTGAATTGCACAATTCCTTTAGGCTGGTCATCTAACTACATGCAACAATTGTACACTCAATACTAGTACACAGCTAATGTTACACTACCTTGGAATCTCCACCTCAACTAGGTAACTCGAATTCTCTGCATGCACTAGTTATTTTGGGTTGATTGATCAGTTACTTATATGATCACTGAGTTTGATTTAAGTCCCACTGCTTAACTAACCTTCCACTATTTCTTCCAAAAGTTGGAACTAGTTTAACTAAAAACAACTTGAGATAACTGACCTTAATTGCTACAAATTAGCAATCACACATGTAGAAATGAACTCTAACTCCTCCAAATAGAATTTACTAAGTAACTAGGTGACACAATCCATGTCACGCAAGTTAACATCATCCAAGTTGTCTGTTGATGTGGAAATTCAAATTTTCTCAATTTAATCAAGGAAAAATTAAATTAAGAATTTATTGCTGCAATTTTCAACACCCCCTCTTAGCAAGAAAGGGATTATCAACCACCCCTATCCTACACCTGTGGAACTCAAAAGTCCCTCTTGATAAGGCCTTTATCAAAATATCAACATCTTTTCCTCTGTCGGAATGTACTGCAACAACATTATCCACCTTTGCACACAATCTCATAAATGGTGATATTAGATATCTATATGATTAGATCGATCATGAAAAACAAAATTTTTAGAAAGCTTAATGCAACTTTGATTATTACAATAGATCATAGTTCTATCCATCACCTAACCAAACAATCCAGATCACCTCACATGTTGCTTGATTTTTAGCCATGTATTATTCTTATGTCAAGTTGAGTGCCAAAGATCTTTGCTTCTTGTTGTACGAAGAAACCATTGTGGACCCAACACAGAAAATTCTACCTGATGCACTCTTTCAGTCTGATGTACTCCCCGCCCAATATTCATCTATGAATCCACACAACTTCACTCCCCCTGTTTATTTGTACCATAGTCCAGACTAGGTAGTGCCTCTAAGATACCGTAGAAGATGCTTAGTTTCCCTCCAAAATAATTTGGTTGGCCTAACCATAGCTTGGCTCAGTCAGTTGACTGCATAGCACATATCTAGTCATGTGTTCAGAAGATATATTAGTGAACCCACCAATTATCAATAAACAGTAGCATCCACTTCCTCACCTAAAGTCTCATCCTCTTTCCTTCAGTTGGTTGCTAGAGGTGTCTCCATGGGTTTGCAATTGTCCATGCAAAACCTCTAAAGTATCTCTTTGGCATACTTTCCCTATGAGACAAATATTTCCACATCACCTTGCCATACTTCCAATCCGAGGAAGTAGTGTAGGAGACCCATGTCCTTCATTTCAAACTCTCTTGCAAGGTCCTCCCTGCAAGATCTGGTCAACTTCTATCACCAGTTAAAATCAAGTCATCAACATATAAGACAATTATGAACAATTTATCTTCTACTAAGATATGATATAGGTTTTCATCCACTTCACTTTTGGTGAATCCCAAACCAGTGAGATAGATATCAATCATGGTGTACTAAGCATGGGGTGTTTTCTTGAGATCATACAACGCTCACTTGAGTCTCCACACATGAAACTCCTAATCAAAATTCTTGAAGCTTTCTGGCTGTTCAATGTATACCTCCTCCTCAATAGCTACATTGAGGAATGTTGTTTTTACATCCATATGGTGGATCTTCCACCCCATCTGTGTAGCCAGAGAAAGGATTGATTTGATGGGTGAGTACCTCACTACAAGAGCAAAGGTCTCCTCATATTAAATCCCTTCAAATTGAGATTACCTCTTGGCCACAAATATTCCCTTATACTTCTCTATATTTTTATTTGTTGCATGATTTACCTTGAATATCACTCTTGAACCCACAACTGATTTATCTGTTGGTCTTGGGACCACTTCCCAAACATTATTATTTATAATGGATTCTTATTCCTCCACCATTGCATCAACCCACATAGTTTTCTCTACTTCTTCCTCGAATGGGTATGGCTCAGTCTTTGCAATCTCAGTCATTAGAGCCATGTAGCCAGTGTACCAATCTAGTGACCTTCTCCGCCTGCGCTAATTTGAAGGAGAACCCACATTCTCCCTTTCATCTTGCACAAGTCTCTCAACTTCCATGGTCCTTTTTCTGCCTTCTTTGGATGGTTCTAATTGAGTGGATGTCTCCACTCTTTTCTCCTCAATTTATGGTTTGTACATAACTTCTTGGCATTCCTACTTTAGAGATAAAATCTCCTCTTCTTGTGGGATATGAGGCTCCCTCTCAAGATAGCACCACATGGATTTATCTTCATCAAATTTTACATTCTTTCACAGAACTGTCATTCTGAGGGATGGAAATTACACACGGTAATTGTGGGGAGTTTCTGTGTAACCCATAAATACCCTTAATTATGTTGTCAACTCTAGCTTATTCCTTGATTCTTTGCAGACATGGCAGTATAAAGAGGTTTCAAAAATCCTGAAGTGTGACACATCTAGCTTTCTCCCCAAGAAAGCCTCCTCCTGTGTAATCATGCCCAGAATCCAATGAGGACTCTAGTTCTACAAATATACTATTGTGTTTCATGTCTTAGCCCACAAATGTAGAGGTTGGCCTTAATCATGCAACATATCCCTTTCTTCTCCCAAAATGCTACATTTATTTCTCTTAGCCACCCCATTCTGTTGTGGGTTGTGGGATGTTGTCAACTCTCGTTGAATGCCTTATTTTGCACATAAAATTTTAAATTCATTCGACACGTACTCACCTCCATTATGGCTCCTAACAGCCTTCACCTTATTTCCCATTTCTTTCTCAACCAATGCTTTGAATTCTACAAAATTGGAGAATGTCTCATCATTCTTCCACATGAAGAAGACCCAACGCTTCTTTGAGAAGTCATCAATAAAATTGACAAAATATTTGTGCCTGGCAGTGGAGGCTATCGAGAAAGTTCCACATGCATCAGAGTGGATCCTTTCAAGGACTGCATGTGCTTTGTTGTCCTAATCATGGAATTTAGATTTTTTGTACTTCCCCAAAGTACATCCTTTGTATAAGTGCTTGTTTCAGGAGGCCTATGGTTATCTACTACATGATCTTGAAAGCACCATGATAAAAATGGCCAATTCTTCTATGCCAAAGTTCACCAACATTGTGGTTTTGCACCTTATTTTCCTTTATGCTCAATGCATCATAATCCTCCACATCTAGCTTGTACAGGTTCTTCACACGAACCTCGATATGCTTCACCTATCTCGTGGATATGTGTCTCAATAATTCCTTTCCTTTACTAAATATCACATCATAACCACGGTCTTCGAAAACTGCAACAAAGATGATATTTTTCTTTAGGCCTAAAACGAACATGAAATCCTTGAGCTTGAGGGGGGAGACTAAATCCCTCTGAAAGGTGACTTTACTAATCCCAGTCACTTTATACCTTTCATCTTCCCCCATCTCAATGTGCATCTTCAAATATTTTTCTTCCAAGTCACTGAAAAATATTTATTGCCCATAATGTGGAATGATGCACCTGAGTCCAAGTACCACACACTACCATCACTATGTTGGCCATGCATCTAATGAGGGTAAAGTCAAGCTCGAACTATGAAGCCAAAGGTTCATTGTCACTCCTCCTGAGGTCTTCTTACTTGTCTTCGTATGTGGACACTTCGTGGCATAGTGCCTGAATTAATGACAATGGAAGCATTTAATTTTTGACAAATATTTCTTCTTGACCCCTAGACTGGATTCTAGTTTGGATTGGGATTTCTTACCTTTTCCCTTCTTTTCCTTTCCATCCAATGCAATTTTTTCTTCATCGTCACCCTTGGATGATGTCCCATCTCTTGTATTCCACCTTATTTTCTCTTGCACCAAATCAGACCATAAGTGTTCCCAACTCGGTAGTTCCTCCCTCCCATTCACTGAGTCTTGATAGCTATGCCAGCTCTTAGGAAGGCCTAGAAGGGCTAAGGTTACCAAGTCTTCTTCAGCGAAATTAACAACGACCCCGCCAAGTTCATCACAACACTATGTAAAATTGCTTAGATATTATGGAATTGTGTCATTCTTCTGCATATTGATTCTCCGAAGTTTATCCTTGAGTGCCAGCTTCATGTGGTCACTATTATTCTTGAAAAAAATTGTCAATTCTTTCCACATCGTGAATGAAGTTTCTTTATTATGGAGATTCGATACAATATGATCCCATACTCCCTCCAAGATGATTCTCTTCGCCTTGGCTACATCTTTCTTCCATTGAGAAAGGTTATTGGCATCAGATGTTTGAGGTTTAGCAACATCTACCTTTATGTATTCTAGCAACCCATTGTCATCCAATATTGCCTCCATGCAGTCCTTCCATGCAACAAAATTAGAGGTGCCTTCCAAGGCATACTCTAGGCTTAGTCCATTGAAGGACATCTTCTTAGCTCTAAAGAAACCCTGCTAGATTATCTTCAAATTCAAACCTATGAGATACAACTTTGAATTTCCTTCTCTAGTGTGAATCTAGCTCTAATACCATGTAGAAATTAGGTTGTATATTTGCAACTGCTCATGAAGTTTTAATCGAAATCACAATACAAATATATAAACTATTGTTCTTTGGACATTAATTCATAATTTAGAACAAAAATCTCAGACATGCAAGAATAAATAACACACATGCAACAAGTATTTTTATTTGGGGAAATAAATCATTAAAAACCCCAATTCCTCTTGCATTAATCAAATGAATAGAGATGTATTCAATTTCTTTTCTCAACTGAGCTCACCCTACAAGTGCACAACCTATCTCTCTACTCAAATTTTTGCCTCAACTTCATATCCTATTTCCTTGCACTGTTCCTTGATCAATTATCCCCTATTATTTAGGAAATTCCCTTAATTGAATTGTGGAATTTTTTTAGGTTGATCATCTCACTACATGCAACACTTGTACACTCAATACTAGTATAGTGATTGATGTTACACTGCCTTGGAATCTCCACCTAAACTGGGTAACTCAAATTCTTTGAATGCACTAGCTATTTTGGGTTGATTGATTAGTTAACTAAATTATCACTATGTTTGACTAAAGTCCCACTTCTTAACTAACCTTCCACTAGTTCCTCCAAAAGTTGGAACAAGTTTAATTGAAAACAACTTAAGATAATTGACCTTGATTACTACAAATTAGAAATCACACATGCAGAACTAAACTCTAACTCCTCCAACTCAAATTCATTGAGTAAACTAGGTGACACAAGCCATGTCACACCAGTTAACATCATCCAAGTTGTCTGTTGTTGTGGAAATTCAAATTTTCTCAATTTAATCAAGGAAAAATAAAATTGAGAATTTCTTGCTACAATTTTCACATGCAGATAATGCAGGAAAGGAGAAATTCAAGGAAACCAACATCTTGGCCATGAGTCTAATAGTAGATGGAGTGAAGGAAAATCTAATCCCATACATATCCAACATAGATTTTTCTCAAGAAATGTATGAACCCGTCTCCAAGTTGCTCACCATGAAGAATATTGGTCAGATAGCTAGCTCAATAATGAACTAAGAACAATTAAGATGACGAAAGATTATATTGTTTCATCATATTTTATAAGGATCTCTAAAATAAGAGATGAAATACAAGCTGTAGATGAATTTTTACCAGAAAAAGAACTTGTGATTGTTGCTCTATTATGTCTACCAAAATCTTGGAGTGATTTTGCATCAGGAATTAGACAATGGAAGATACTCCAACCTTTGAACAAATGTGGAATGCAGACATTCAAGAAAAAAACCACATCTCATTAGTAAATGACAAGAAGGAGGATGAATAAGACAACACTTCAAATTATTACTCTGCTTATCACAAGAAGAAAGGAACATACAAGAAGTTCAAAGGACCAAAGAAGAAGGTTGATCTATCAAAGATGGAGTGCTAAAATTGTCATAAAATGGAACACTACAAAAGTTAATGTCCTGAGAATCCAAGAAAAAAGAAGAGATAAATAGAACATGCAAATATTGTCGATGAAGCTCCACCTAAGAGAAACAAGACTGAGGAATCAAAAATCAGAGATCTATTTTCTAAATACTCTTAGGGAATATTATCCCTCGCATATACATTTGTTTTAAGCTTTGTAATGCTTTCTTTTATGTTTTGATTTCTATACTTTGTAGGTTTAATATATCGTTTTAGAAAAAAATTGGATTGTTTAAAGTGTAGGTATCCCTCAAATGACTAGATTAAGAGGAGTCCTTCACCATTTTACCAAAATATAAGTATATTTTTCCTTATCATATTGATATTTTATTGTATTATATACTAATAACCTTTTGTTCATAGTTTCCTTGGTTAGGAAATATTACAGAATACACAAAGGTTGTGGAGGAGAATTCAAAGGAAATACTTGAATCATGAAAGAAATTTTGTTGCAAATGAATCCCTTTAATAATTGATGTCTTATAAGGTTTGTTAAAGAACAACTCAAGCTATGTCTCAGACTACATGTTTTGTTACAAGGTTCTTTCCATACAAAAGGTATGATCATTCTCTTTTGAAATTTGCTTTACATCACTAACATAGTTATGTATAGGGTTTTGAATCACAAATATTATTGTTAAGGTGTTTAATCATTAGATTGAATCTACCCTCATTATATTATCTCTTGTATTTTGACCATTCTTGCAAAACCCTAACCCTTAGGGTTCACTATAAAACCTTAACCTATTATTGCTAAGGGTATGTCAATGTTGATTATGAAACCCTAGTTTTCTTAGGTTTTTTTGATAAATTCTAGAACATATGATGAAATCCTATTCTTTTAAAGTTTAGGGATTTGATAATGTTATGGTAAAAACCCTAGTCTTTTAGGGTTTGTTGTTAATGTCTAAGTTATATAATGAAATCCTACATTTTTAGGGTCTAATAATTTAGGGCTTATAAACAAAACCCTTGTAATAAATAAAGTAAGATGCTAGGAATGAAATCCTAAGTTTATATTTGTTTGTTTTATCGAAACCCTAGCCTAGTAAAAAAATGTTTGATGTATTGATCTTGGGTTTACCTAGTAGATATTGATGTGAAATGCTAGTGAATCCTAGATATGTATATGAAAGTATGCTAACTTAATGTTTTAGTTTGTGAAATCTAGGGTTTGTAACATAACCCTAGTAGAGATTGATATTCTAGGACATGATGATATTGGTTTCGATTGTTGATATGATTTATCTTTGATGATAAAATATAGGGTTTGCAACAAATCCTGGTAGAACCTTGACATGTAATTCTAAAAACATATTGTTGGAACCTCAGATATATAGTACTATGATTGGATTGTTTTTAATTGTTGATATCTAAGGCTTTATGTCTCAAAGATGGAGTCTAGGTTTTATGACAAAACCTTATCAAGAAGTTGAATTCTAGTATGTAATTTTTTTATGTATTCTATGTCTAAAGCTTGAATTTTTTGGTGCTTCCATAATAATAACTTGATTTTGATATAGTTAACTTCATGCTTATGTATGTTTTTATTTGGTTTTACTTGCTATTAAAGTTGTGTAGGTACATAATCTTCAATATGTTGAAGATGTTAATAAATATGAAGGAATCTATTAATCTCCTTAAGCAGAGAGGGAGAATGGTTAGAAGTAAAAGGATATCTCCCTAGTTAAGAGGGAGGGAATATTATAACAGTCATAATGACTACCTTAAAGAAAGAATGACATTGAATAATGAATAAAAGAACTACATATGGATGTTCGTGAAAATTTTTGAGAAGTGTTGAGGTTGTATTTGGTGCTACTAAAGAAATGAAAGAAGAAATCTTCTAAGAAGTTGTATTTGGATAACTTGATAAAAATAATATCATGATGATTAAGGACCCCGAAGTTTTGTGTTTACTTGTATATATATTTAAATGTTTATTATTGATTGGGGTTGTGAATGTACAAGCTCTCTCCATAGAAAGGTTGAATGTTTTAAGCATTCTTAGAGTGGTGGATATATATCTGATTTAGTTGATAAGGAGAGATGAAGCATATTGTGGAAACAAGATTCTTCAGAGAACATTTGGCTGGCATATGTGTTGATGTCTAGATCACAAAGTAGGGAGGGTGGCATTGGTCATGGAGCTCTGACCTTGGATATGCACCTAGATCCCTGGGTTGGTGTTAGAGCTTAAAATCCTAATGGTACCTAAAGTGGCTAAATATTGAGTACACCTTATCCCACCCGATTAGAGTACCATGGCTAGGTATCTAATATGTAGCATTGTGTGTTCTGAACTCTTCATAGAGTATATCATTTTGAGATCTTCCATGTACCTCTATATATGTGTTATTATGAATACCTCCCTAGTTAAGAGGGAGTGATGAAGAATGTAACTAGTGTCGGTATTCATTATTGTATTTAGGTCATGATATAATGTATTTTTCAAAAGAAAGAAAAATAAATTGTTATAAAATAAATAGAATTATTAAAGCATGGGTTTCATGCTTGGGTCAATGGTTTTTCAGTCAAATCCTCCATTGTAGGCTTGTAGGGTTTATGTCAAGTGTATTTGTTCATGTCATAATGTAATAGACCCTTCTCGGGCTTTATCTAAGTTAGGTATTTTAGGCCTCCTCCACCAAGTCAGCCTCAACCTAGACAAATCGGCCTAATTAAGGAAGAAAAATCCACTATAAAAGGATAGCTCAACTCATTTGGAGCACATCAACAAAAATTTTGATCTACAGTAACTAAAGATATAAAAATGGTACGGAGTTCAAGGAAGAGGAGGAAAACCCTAGTGAAGCAGAAGGCTTTTTCAAGCAAAAGCAATTCGAATTTTATCTCTCTACTCTCACATAGGCGAAATTATGAAGTTGTTAGGGAGGTCGAAATTCTAGATCTGCAGTAGGGCCAAAATTATAGTTGATGGGGAATGAAATTTTGGGTTGTTGTTAGGCTATAGCTGTTGCAAAAGAAGATACTACTCAAGTTTGATGAATCATAATGGAAGGCTAACTTGGCAGAGGAGGAAGGTAGTTTTGTTAGGTCTAAGGTCTTGGTCTATCTCAATTTTATTAGTGGAAGATTTTGAATGGGCTTTCCCCTAGAGAGGGGTTTTAGCCCTGGATGAGTGCCTACATCTGGTGTCATTGATTTTAATGTTTTGATTTGATAATTGCTTGATGAAAAGAAGATAAAAGAACAAGATAAAATATAATAAAAATACAAGAACATCACAAGTAATTATCAACATAAGAAAATATTTCTGCCTTTCTGATTTTCTAACAGCCAAGGTGTTCATTTCACACTTAAATACAAGATCACAAACAAGTAAATGAGAGAGATTACCTTGCAAGTACTTACTAATCGTGATGATGCAACAAATGATAGGAAAATGTTGACTCGGCTAGGAGTGCATGTTGGCCCAACTCGTGGAAAACATCCTTGGTGAGTCCACTTTATGCGATCACAATAGAAACAATTTTGATACAACATCAACAACGTCCATTGTAATAGTGGATGAATTTCATTAGCAAGCATGACTATAACTAGTTTATAATGCTAATTGCAATATCAAGATCAACAATCAACATTTGTTCTTTAATGATCAATAATTAACAATGTTCAGTCTCCAATATCAACAAAAACATTTGGTTTTCAATATTAGTAGGTACATTTGGTCTCAATATCAACAAGTACTTCTAGTTCTAGTGTCAACTACATAATTTGGCCTTTAGTATCAACAGGTATTTCTAGTCTCATCGTTAGAAATAGAATTCGACCTTCAATATTAACAAACATATTATATATGAAACAACAATTGAAAAATATGGAGTTGTTACTGCAAAGAAAAATAATGTGTTGATCTTCAACAAGATGGTTTTCAATCAACACTTCGTCTAACAATGCCCTAAACGAGTTTTCACTGTTAGACTTTTATTATTATTATTATTATTATATATTCTCTTTTTTTAACAACAAATTTAAATGACATAAATGGTTAGCGACACAAGCTCATATTCTCCCTCTCCCTAATGATTTCAATATATAAATTTAAGACAATGTGAACAAATGAATCCTTATAAGTTGTCTTATGATATAACCAAAGGTGTTGTCCACTTCCAAGCAAATATTTTTGCCACCCACCAATGATTGTCAACTTAACAGTCCCATTTCCAAATATTGTATCCACCTCGTAAGGACCTAGCCACCTATTATAGAGCTTTCCTTTAAAATCCTTGAACGTGGAATCATATAATAAAGCCCAATCGCCTTTCTGAAACACCTTCAATTTTAATAAACATATTGTTGAAGAATGTTTAACTAGGTTCGGTCTTCATAAGTATGAAATGTATTCTTGTAAATAATAAAATGAAAAGAAATTATTATTGGAACATGGGTTTCATGCTCAAGTTATTTTATTTTATAGGTCAAGCAACCATTGTGTGCCTCTTGTAGAAATTTTGAATAATATGACATTTATTCACAGAGATTATCCTGATTATACACTATTTGCAGAATCATGCATAATACATAACCTCCTCTACGTTGATCATCAATTTAGCAGTATTAAGAAACAATCGCATCGCACATTGAAGCATCAATACACATATCAACACAGTATGTACCGGGGAAAGCATACAGCTGAAAACCCCTCAACATCTGTATATTATATTGATTGAGAACATGGTAACAATCAACATAGTACAATACTCCTCACAAGTACTCAGTACTATCTCCACCTGTTACACACAAACTAGCTCAGATCTGAATCAATCACTGGCTCAAATCTCCTCCGTTGCTTGCCTGCCTCCACTGTGCAATCCTGCATGAGAATGGAATTAGAATGGCTGAACCAAACTCGTATTTCCCTTGCCTATACCATGCAATCCTCATTGGCAATACTCAATCCCACTGATTGTGCAAATCTCGTGCACAACTATAGTCACAACTGATAGTTGTCTTGCCCTTTCACTCACCTCTAACACTTGTC
>APFE030082748.1:328360-365036 GCA_000404065.3 Pinus taeda | reverse complement strand
CCATGCACTGAGTTAACTGATGTATTCTTCAGTTGCTTTATGAGTTAATAATTAGTGAATTAATTAATAACTAATTCACACCACTAAACATTAGTCTATTTTCCAGTTAGACTAACTACAACTAGTTCAACTAAGTCAAACTGAACACAACTCCATCAACTCCTCAATCAACTCCACCAAAACTCAATCACTTGAGTTCTAACTGAAGTCCTTCATGCAATAGCTCAACTAACCCATTAGAAAAGCGTATTTCCTTCTGGCAGTTTCATGTGCCACATCTGTAGCTCGAACTGAAGTGCTGCAAGAGGATAAGATAATGTTTATACTCTAAATATTATTAAGAGATAATAATATTCAACTGTTCTATATTTAGACTGGCAGTCTAAAAATAGACTCTGCCCATATGTCTAAAAATAGACATAGTCTAAAAATAGACTTTACGCCAAAAATAGCCTGCGGGACCACTTAGTGAAGGCGACTTCTTTTCATTAAGCTCCATCATCTTGTTGCATTTTCAACACCTCTAGGGATTATAGAGTCATTATCATATATTGAAGACCTTATGGGCACATTGTATCTTGTATATATATATTATACTATAGCTAATATAGTATATATATATATATATATATATATATATTGTCTTTAAAGTGTCGAAATACCTCCAAGATCAAGTCATCCTAATGAGCTGTCAAGTCGGCTGAAGAGAAATGTATCCCCCTTGGAAGAGCCCATATAGAAAGAAGAAATTTTCCTCCAGTCTACACATTCACTCACTCATTTTATTTGAATAAGAGGAAGAGAAGAAGTTGAAGAAGAGGGTGCGAAGAAGAGGAAGTCGAAGAAGTAGAAGGGCTTGGGCTAGATCTATCTATCTTGAGAAGGTCGAAATTAGGGTTACTGCGTTGGGACTATCTCTGGTTCGATATTGGAAGAGGAAGAGAAAATAAGGCAAGAGAATGTCTCTTAGGGTGTCTTAGAAGCCCTAAGACTCAAGGAAAGGCAAGCAAAGGGAGATCAAAGTCTCGAAGAGAAGCAGCAGTAATTGTCGTGAGCCAGAATTTTGGATCTACAATGGGAGGTTGAATTATCTACAGTTGGAGGCCGAGATAATCTTGATATTGGAGGGTATTTGTCTGAGTCACTAGGTCATGGTGTTCATCAATTGAATAATCTATAAGAAGAGAATAGATTTACAAGTTTTCCCCTCAAGAGGAGGGGTTTTGGCGCTGGCTTGCAGCCTATATATTGTGTCATTGTTCTTATTTTTTTGGTATTTGTTTGATGTATTACAGATTGGAATAATAAGTAAAAAATATAATAAGTAAAAAGGTAAAACAAACAGTTATCAAGTTAATAGAATTAACCTACTTACTGCCCTATTGAATTCTCAACATGGTATCGTAGCTAAGGTTATCTAAGGGCATCATGAAGATCTCCTCTATAGTGAAGAAGTCAATTAAGAAGTTTGCAAGCCATCTCAAGAAAGGCATTGTGGAAGCATGGAATTTCTCATTCTCTTCAAATAAGGTATTAATAAAAGAAAGGGATGAAGGTATCTTCTCAGCTCTTTCTAGCACATTCCAAGATGAATAAATTTGGGTAATTGATAGTGGTGCATCAAGGCACATGGCTGGTCACTCCAATAGATTGAAGACCTTATCAAAAGTAAATATTTTCTATTCAATGGAACTTGTAGATAACAATAGATATCTCGTAAAAGGAATTGGATCAACCTCCATAAAGCTGGAATATGGAAGCAACATCCACCTCAACAACATTCTCTTTGTTCCAGGTTTTCACAAGAATTTTCTTTCTATTTCAAGTCTAGAAGATAAGGGTGATAGAATAGCCTTCATTGATGTAAAGGTTGTTGTATGGGGAAAATAATCAATTACAGATCAAGCCAAAGTTATAGGCATTCGAGAAGGAAGACTCTACAAATTATTGTCTCTTGTGGCTCAAGCCCTAGTCCACATTGAAATTATCCCATGTGAAATTTGGCATCATTGATTTGGTCATATACATTTCAAAATCCTTCCAAACCTAAGTTCCATAGTAGATGGAATTCCTAATATGAAAGAGGATCATGAAGGTGTATGTAAAGGATGTGAATTGGGTAAGAATACCAAGAGACCATTTGGAAGCAGTGCTTCATGGTCAAAAGAAATCTTGCATCTCATTCACTCTAATGTATGTGGTCCTATGACTCCTAAATCACTTGGAGGTCATCTATACTATGTCAAATTTATAGATGATCATTTAAGAAAGACCTGGGTTTAATTAATGAAAACTAAGAATGAAGCATTTACAAAAATTCAAGAATTCAAAGCTGAAGTGGAGAACCTTACAGAAAGACAAATCAAGATACTAAGATCTGATAATGGAGGAGAATATACATCTAAAGAGATTATAGAATTATATAAGGGTTATGGGATTAAGAGGGAGTTGATCAGGCACTTTTTTTATTGATTTTTCATTTTTCCCTAGGGAAAAGGTGGTGTGGGAGTCTTCTTACAACAAGATAATTAGCAATGTCTACATACCATGGTTAGTAAGTGGAAATTGTAAAAAGATGTTCATCTGGAAAAAGGATATTCAATAGGTAAATTATAATTATCATTAGGTAGTCTAAAAAGGAAATCAACAATGACATTTTACTTTTCCAGCTTGTATACAATAGTGATATCAATTTCTTATAGAAAAAGTAATGACCTAGTAACCGTACCATTGGTAACTAGTTTTTTCATTAAAAATCAAATGACATAATGGTCAATATGTACCAAAACCTAACAGATTGTAATATAATGTTTAAAATTGTTGATAACATGTACTATAGTAAGAAATTTCTTCTCAGTTACCATATAAGTCAATTCTGCAAAAATTAAGTTATTGTTGATGTAATAGATAGCATAATTATTGTTCTTCTTTCTATCCCAACATTACCCCAATAACAATATTAGATGCATCTGTGAAGATATGGAATGTTAAGTCCCAATTAGGTCCTTGTAAAATAGAAAATCTATTACAAACATATTTAGACCTACAAAAGCATTTTTTCATTTAATGGTCCATATGAATTATTTATCCTTTGAAAGTAGGGTAAATAGTGGGGATGTAATTTTAGCAAATTTGTCTATAAACTGCCTATAGTATCCTACATGCCCTAAAAAGATGCATACCTATTTTTGTGTCTTAGGAGTGGGAATTCTTAATATTACCTCAATCTTCATTGGATCAGTTTGTATTCCTACAGTAGAAAGTTAATGTCCCAACACAATCCTTTCGTTCATCATCATATGGAATCTTTTAGTGCTGAGAGAAATATGAGTTTGTAAACATGACTCAAGAATTGTTTCAAAATTATTTAATGCTTTGTCAACTTCATTTCCATATGGTGTAAAATCCTCCATGAAAATATCTAAGCAGTCATTAGCCAAGTCTAAAAATATTCCTAACACAACTGGTTGAAAGGTAGCTAGTGCATTATAGAGCCTAAAATAAAGGACTCTCTGGGAAAATATACCCCATGGGAAAGTGAAGGTATCCTTGTCCTGGTCTTCATGGGAAATTTTAATTTCATTGTAACCACTAAACCCATTAAGAAATGAAAAAAACTTTTTAACAGACAAGTTATCAAGGAATTGATCAATAAAGGTAATGGGAATTGGTCCTTTTGACTAGACTTATTGAGCTCCATATAGTCAACACATATTCTCCACTTTCCATTCCTCTTAGGAACAACAACAAGTGGAGACACCCACTGGCCATCAAAGATTGAATAGATGAAATTTGCATTTAATAATTTTTGAAGTTCTTCTTTGATGATATCTTTCAAAGTTGGGTTCATTCTTCATTGAGGTTGCCATACAGGATGGAAATCATCCTTCAAATAGGTATGATTAATGTTAATCCCTGATTATATCAACTTAACCCTTGATTAATTAAATCACCATGTGATTCAACAACATGTTGGAACCTGGAGGAGTTGGAACCCTACTTAAGTTTCCAAATTTCAACTTTATGTTTTTCTTCACTCCTCTTGAGTTATATCAAGTGGCATATACCATTGTAAAGGTATCTAAGAGTGAAATCCAACTAAACACTTAGTTTCCTCATTGATACTAAGAGGCTAAAGTAGAAATGCCTTCAAAGATAAAACCTTCATTTTTGGCTTTAAGGTAGGTAGAAACACTCATTGACACAACAATGATAACGCACTTCACCAAGCTCCCTTTGAACTTGATACATCCAACTACAACTACCAACATGCTCAACAATCTCACTTCAACTAGTTCTCTCTCAACTTGGCATTACTTGACATCATTGACAATACTTTTCTCAACACAGGGGGGTTGAACAACCCTCTTTTTGTAATGAACCCAAAAAAATACACCTAAAAAGAACGTATTCTTGTTGTCTAAATTTCAATACTCAAATAACACTCCAAAAGATTATAATTTAATACTTTGATACAAGATTTTTTATTCACCAAATCTCTCTTGAAAATGTTTAGATCGCACCTTGATTGCTAAATATTAACATAAGGTTAGCTGCTCTAATATTAACTACATTTTTTTCTCTCATTATTGTTTTGTAAGACACTCTCTAGTCTATGCTCTGCGCAAAGTTCTTATTACAATCCAACTGTTGTTAGAAAAAATACTGAGAAGGGGGGGTGTGAATCAGTATTTACAAATCAATAAATTTTACATTTCATATTCAGATTTCTATATGCGACTTTACTGAATCGAACTTGTGTGTGCACACGGTTGTTCCTAAGACAATTAACGTATATCCAATGAACTTGCTATTCATTTAATACATCATATGTTTGTCTTCAATTAGTGCATTAGTACTTTACTAACCACTAGATAAACGTTAATCGTGTGATGTAATAAATAAACCATCACACATAAGAAACACACATGAACACAAATATGTAAGGTGGAGACCCAATGCAGGTGAAACCACCAGTTTTTGTTGTCTTTTTCTTCTTTTTATTATAAACATTAAGTTGTTTACAATCTTGTACTGGTGTGGACTTTTCTAGTACACAAGCATCTACCTGCTGAAGGCTACAACCTTCACTTGTTTTCCAGCTTCTATTAGAAGGGAGCTCCAACTCCCTAGCTCTAAACACCAACCACTACTAGCATGAAGCTTCAACTTCCTCACTGAAGGATCCAACCCTTAGTATCCTCTAGGGACCACGTTTCATAAATTTACAGACTTGATACTCCTAGTACACAACATTACAATATGAATTTTCATACTGGACCCATCAGTAACATTGAAGCTCAAAATCAATCACTACTGCAATACATCCAACAAATACATTTGCATCAACCAATAACTGAAACCCAATCATCAATCTCTAATATAACTGAAACTTAATCATCAATCTCTAAATCAACCACAATTGAATCAATCAACCACTGAAAACTCAATCAACCAACACTTAATTTAAATTCAACCAATCAACTGGAACAATTAGATCACTATAACCAGAACACAAATCTAAACCTAGAACGCAGCATCAACAACTACAACCAACTGCAACCTCAAAAATCATATGTCAGATTGTCTACGCTACTTCAATGAATCCAACCCACATGTATACACTACTTTTTCTAGCCCAATCTACGTATACCTCTAAAGAAACTGAATCATAAAACCTTTGAACCAAAAATTGTACCAGTCAGTGACATTCTGAAGATCTACTATCAAATTACAGAGTTATAAATAGATAGCAACAAAGATTGCCCTTCTCACTCAATCAATCAATAAACCAGACTTAATCTCTTTATACAATCAGTTTTACTTTCACGTATAATGAAGACATCATTGACAAACAACAGTAAAATAGTGGCATTGATCAGATAGATCAATCATCTCTGAAAAACAAGCTTTTATTTTACATACGCTACTTGGAAGTGTCGAACCAGCGTGTATGCATGCCTTCACCAAGGCAAACCAACATATAGATTTGCAAATAATAACTTATAAATTCGTAGCTATTCTAGACTTCAGATATACCCATATCATAGCATTTAAAGGACAAAACATTTGTTAGCACTCAGATCTAGCGTATCCATTATCATATCACATAATGATAAGTGATTTCAGGTCTTATGATCATGATCCATCATTAGATCTCATCCATCATCAAACATGCAGGTGCATACTTAGTACAGATCAAGAAAAGCATAAGAAAAACATAACATGCATATTTTCTTTTGATCCAATTCTTCGTAAGATATTCATTACTTGCACACCTCACACTTTGATCTTCGCCTCCTTATATAGTTTTAGCCTTCTATCAATACTTCATACCAAATTAACACTTAGAACCTATGGTATTCTTGGACAGGATCAAATAACTATTACTCTGCTTATTATTGTGGGTTAATACCATGGTATGGACCCTTGATATTCATTAATCTTATATTTCCATCCCATACATATTTTTCCTCTTGTGAAAGTGTGTGCATACATATACACTCCTTTTTTCCTGTGAATCCTCTTGTATACACTCCTTGGACTAGGTGAACCAACATATACAACTTAATACTACTTAAAACATTTTTCTTCAATCGCTTGATTCTGATCTGAACTCCTTTGTCCCGTCATCCTGTTCTTTTGTGCCTTTACTCTCTTACCTCTGAATAGACTTGTTACAATGTGAGTTGTCATCATACATCCCTTTTGAACTGATTCCTATGAATTATCCTGCATTTTGTCATAGTTATAAACACAACTGCCATGTATTCTATCACATCATGTTTATATCTTTATAAAGTAGTCCATTCATCAAATAGGTTGTCGTCAAGGACAACTCATCAGTTAGGTTTCTTATCAAGGGCAACACAAACACAATGTCCTTGTATCAAACCTTTTACCATTATTTTGTTCCATCATTCTATCACCTCTGATCTGTCCTGTAGATTCATCTAGTTACCATATACAAGTGAGTTCCCATCAAGGGAAACACATGCATCATAATGCCAACAATCTCCCCCTTTGGACTTGATGGAAACCACTTTGGTGTTTGGTCACCACAACCTGTAAATAACATCAAGACAAGCACCAAGCTTTTTAGAACATCAAGCTACTCTCCAAACACCAAGATACTCTCCCCCTTTAACATCAAGGTCAAAGGGATGACCAATGTTAAATGAAGACTTCCATATTTGAACTATTGAATATGCACACTAATCATGCTCCCCCTGGGCACATGCTGAATTTTATAATCAAACTCCCCCTTAGTACATATTGAGATGCACTATACCATCCAAGCTCCCCCTGAGCATATGCAGAGTCTGCAGAAATATTTTTGAAATAATAACATGACTCTATAATGACCTTCCTATCACAAATAACCCATACATACATCAATCACCCAGCCAAGTGGGGATACACCAAATGACTCAACCACTTAACCAACTAGGATCACGTATTTGACATGATCTCAAAAGTCCATACATGACTGGATATGACAATTTTTACATCATAGGTCTTTACATAACCTTTACATCAAATGATATTCATGATAGTCATCACCAACTATCATAGACCATATATGGTTTGCACCATAAGCATCTGTCAACAACATCTAGAATGGAAACTTGTATATGTCCATCATCAACTCGTAAGATAAGACAATGTACCTTTAATATCATCAACCTGTGACAAAATATGTCGCATATAGATATCGACTCATCCTCTTGATCTCATCAAGATCAACTTGCTCCGTTTCCTTAGTAGAAAATAGCCTTCCATAAATCAAATAAGCATATGTCATATCTCCCAGCAGTGACACAAAACCATTCACATCATATCATATGTATGTGAAAGCACCATATTCATCATCCATGATTATACCATCATCATTGTACCAAGAATTGCATGATTTTTCCATAACAACCCTCAATATATCAACCATGTATCTTCAGTGGGGATTGTTTCTAACATTCCACATCAATCAACATATGTGAGTATTAAAACCTATCATCATAAAATAAGAATTCATCATCATTAAGTCATGTCTCCAAATAACCATGTCTTCAAATAGCTATGTCTTCATGAAACCTCCAATTACACCATTCTCTTGTCCAACTAACAATATTTACCAATATGCAACTTAAATAATCATCCATGTATCCAACATAATGTGTATCTAGCTTCTCATCAATGAGAAAAGAAAATAATGATCTCATCACCAAGATCAATAATCCTCAACCAAGATACCATGTGAGAGCCAAGAACTATAGGAATCCTCATTCATAACTACACCATATGAACTTTATGTAACTTTGAAGGTATGATGACAGCAACATAATGAGTGACACTTATCAAATAATGAAGTTTTGTACTCAAGCTTTGTTCTTCTCCTTGACCTTATGAGGATCACCATGTAAGCAACATACCATATGTACTATATGCATCATCAAAAGAGTCATCCACAATCATCCATAAATCTGATCTGAATAACAATTATGTGGCTCAAGCAATATAAGTATCATATGAGACTTTATCATAGGCAACCCATGACTGCAACATAGCATGATGTATAATTTATATACTTCAACAACTTAAGCATCATCACCATCATTATGTACCAAGGACTTCTAATCATAATGCCAATAATGCATTAGAAGCATAGCATATTCTGCCCCTGAACCTGTGCCAACTGTTCACTGACAGATCTGATTATTGCATATATCAGTAAGATTCATCAAGGCATTATCATCAACTAGTTATATATCAAGTCATCAACAACTTATGAGGGTCAAAATAATTTTTAAATAACATCCTCAAACTATAATCATCAATCATCAAGACAAAAAAAGATGATTGATAATTGTATAAACCATATTAGGCCCCTTTTATGAGTTTGTACCAGTGCTTCTTCATCAAACTAACATATATGTGACTGTGCAATTTCTAACTCGCTTATATACATGACTTGTCTTCATAAGCTCTGCGTATGTAAATTGGAACACTAAAATTTCATACTTTCAGTTTCCCCTACTTCTGTTCTGACTGTACCTAATCCTATAACTCTTTCTGAAGCATCAATTCCTAGAATATCATTATCATGATGGTTCTTCATCAGAGACTCCATTTTTTTCTTGTCTCCAGTCATGTGATGAGCACATCCACTATCATATTTGTCTTTGGATGAGCAGAGAGAAAGATCACACCTTATCTGATCTTCCTTTTCTTGATTCATGGTGGATTCATCTTTTTCAGATTTTCTGATATAAATCTGCTTATTTGATTACTTACCATATTGTCTACGATGATCCATAGACTTGTCCCTGCATTCTTTTGCTACATGCCCAAACTTGTTACAAGCATAACATATTATATGTTGCATATTCCTTCTATAGCATCAATGGCTTTGTAACCAAACATATTGCAAGAAAATAAATGTCCCTTAATGTACCTGGAAGCTGATGATCTTTATGTGTGACAGTTATTAGCTTGAACCATTCTACTTCTATATCTGGCTGCAACATGTCCAAAGTTATGACATATAAAACATTCAACATTATTCATCATAGGAAATAATCGATTAACACTTTCGTAGGTAGGAGTAAATTATTTTTTTGAAGACTACGTTCCTTGGTTGTTGATGGGGTTGACCTCTTATCTCCTTGTTGAGCATTTCAAATTTTTCATTAGAATTTCTTTCTTTAGTTTGTGAGCTAGATTCACCTTTAATAGTTTCATGAAAACCAAGACTATATTTGATGGTAGGATACCTTTGACTACTAAGAATATTATCCAAAATCTTAGTACTAGCTTGAAATCTCAAAATTTTATCCTTTTCTTCTAGTTTACCTTTTAGGATATTTACCTCAACCTGATATTGCTCTTCCTTTTCTAGATACTGCTTCTTCATGATTTCTTTGGATTTTCTTCCTTCTTCCATTTCTTGTTTTAATTTGAGAATCTCATTTTATTGTTCTTCATCTACTTGAGGTAGTTCTTCATTTTTCTTATTTACATTTTCAAGATCTTCTTTTAGAGAGACAACCTCAGCTTCAAGACTTTCATAGTAATTGGTTTGGCTTGTTGGGGCCTGACCTAGGTTTAGAGGTGATTTAGCCAAGCAAATCCCAGTACTATTGGCCCTTTCGGCAATAATCCGCAGAGCACGAGTTGAGGTCTCACCCGAAGTAGTATGGGAGGGTGCTAAAACCAGGTTTCCACACCTTGGGGATGTCTAATGGTTCCAAGTGGTTTGCGGTTCGACTCCACGTGCTTACCCATACCTCATAGCCTGGGATGTTGCCTTTGCGCAACGCTACTCAGGGGCCGAACAATGTTATTACCCAAATCCTTACTAGTAACCGAATATTAATTGATGAACTTAGCTTATCTGTATGCTTTCAATTAAACTTAACAATATTAACCATTCATACAAATGTGCGCACTAAATAAACAGTATAATTGCAAATGATATCAAACAGATAATAACACAAGAACAGATACACAGAATTCAGATAAAACTTCTCTTTATTATTCTTCTTCCTTGGTCACAAACTCAACTCCTCCCTGCACACTCAGCTGCGGGGATCCACGCACTCAGCTGCAAACTCTACTAGGCCTCTCCGCCCTCAACTGCAAAGCCTCTTCCTACTACTATGACCCAAGATACTTATACTCTTGCTCTATGCTCGCTATCTTATTCTATTCATCAGATTCCATTGATTCATTTTTTACTTTACAACTTAGAGCCTCGCTCTATTTATGGTCCGCAGACCATGGGTAGGTCGACACAACATTCAAAACTTCAGGCGGACAGCCCTATGACTCCAACATATAATTCTCTCCTGCAATTCACGGATCTTTACAATAATATTACTCAAAACTTGGGCTTTGAGCCCCAAAACATGCTATGGGGGGATTCCATGCCCAATAGGCCCCTAACACAAACATCATGACTCGCCCTCAAGTCACACTGTCGGTGTGATGATCTTGGTGTGGAGTCCCTCCAACTAGTCCTGAATGGTCTTGATGTCTGCAACACACTGAGCTACTACTTGCTGAACCTGTTGCATTCTCTTTCCTGAGTCCACTATTTCTACCGTGCTACCCTATATCTATGCATGTATCTCCTAAATCTATGTGATATTTCCTTCAATATCTGCCATGATTGTGAAGGCTTCATCAATCCATGGCTGGATGCACGCTTTGAGGACTACTTCCTTATGGTGTGCCGCATCCACCTGCTCCTTTAACGCCTTGGCTTGCTGCATCCTCACAAGCCACTGATTAAGGACTACTATCTACGCAGTCCCTCTGATGTTGTTGTATTGTTGCTGAAGTTCATGTGCCTTTCTCTTCAGCCGCTGGATGTTGGGGTCCTCCTATAATGTCGTGATGACCTTAAGCGCTTGTTCCAACATGTTGGTACAGTCGCACACTGCACCTCCAAACTCTCCCAACCCTGCTGCAATAGCACTAGTGTGCTGTTCTTTGATTTCCGAGGGAGTGGAAGGTTTCACCTTCAAACGCAGCTCAGCGATCTGGAGTTTCAGCTCCAGCCGCGCCCTTGTCATCTCTTCTCTCGCGTCGTGGAATCCGCTGGCCAAACTGTGGATCTGCACTTCTACCGGTAGATTTGTTGCAATGGCTAGCTCTGGGACGTTTCGGTAAGCGTCGTCTACCGTATTCACCAACTGTTGATTCTACAACACCAACTTGTCACACTGCAAGCTGAGTTGTTCTATGTTAATTTTCTACTCACTGAGAACCTGGAACGCGTAGCTCTCCCTCACCCGCAGCTCTACTGTTATCCCGTCCTGTAACTGATATAGTGTTTCTCAGGGAAGGAAAGCTAGGTTAAGGCCAATGTCTTTCATCATGTTAAGCGACATCTGATCCATCACATTTGGTGACACTAGAGATCCCTCTAGCAACACTATTGTGTTTGCCATCCTTACGCGCAACAATTGTTCTGCTGCTGAAGTGCCCATTACAACGTGAGTAGACAAGGTACCTTCCTAAGGGGGCCACACATGTAACTCCTGCAGCTGCACACTGAGTGCCCCCAACATAGTCTGGTGCTCCATAATAAACTCTTGAAGCACTTCACTAGTGACATCGCAAACCATCTTGCCTATGTCATGGAGATCACCTTCAGTTAAGGTGATCGGTTCAATGGCCAGCTTTGAAGCCTTAACCTTCTTCCTTGGACACAATCTCTCTTCGATGCGTAGCCTTTTGAGCTATGTGGAAACAGTCCCTGGGTCCGCACTCCCTTCTGCTATTTCTATGTCCTTTGTCTCCTACCCTGAGGACATCTCTTGGCCCTCCTCTACCTGTATCATTGTTGCCTCTACTGCTACTGCTTCTGTAGCCTTATTTTGCTTCATAGCTTCTTGTGTCGCTTTGCGTACTGATTTCTGTGCTACTGCTTTCTCCAATTTCTCCAAATCTGGGCGCACCACTTAGGAGGCCATGTCTCCAATACAATGAAGATTGCATTGTGAGTGGCTACAAATGGTAGCATTTTCCACTACTTTGTCAGGTCTTTTCGCACCCTGATATAAATGTTGTGCATATCTACCTTGAAGTCTACAAAACTCTACAAACTATTGTGTATTGTAGGTGACAGGCGCGACCTCCTGTTGATCCACATTCAGATGCTTGCCTCCATGAGAACCCAGAAAATTTTTGTATCGCGAATCTGTTTCACATCCTTGATGGCCCAGAGCGAAGCATACATCGCGGCCTCTGGTAAGTCTCGATCAATGTTTGGAAACTGACTATACTTCGGCAGTTCCCCCACTACCAGCAAGATGGATAATAGCAACCACACGTAGTGGAAGGTCTTACCCTGCTCCTGGGCTTCGTGACAGTTTAAGAAAAATTCCTCACATAGGAATTCGGCCTAGTTGAACTAGACCCCCTCTGCGCACCGCTTGGCCAACGTGACCACCGACACTAGTACCTCATCAACGTGACATTTTCTCATCACTTTACCTGCCAAGAGTTGATTTGCTACACACACTACCTTGTCCTTCATGCTGGAGATGGCGTAGCCCCTCTTCTTTTTCTCCAGCTTATATTTTGCTTTCATGGCTTCTGCAAGAGCTAAATTGCTACTTTTTCTGGCTATAGTCACAGGGTCCTTTCCCTTACAGGGAAGTCAAGAAATATGGTGGATGAGATCTGCCATGATAAGAATAGGCTCCTCCAGCCATAGATACCCTTCATGCACTAGGCAGAGTAGCTGCCTAATGACGAAAATAGTGATGGGCACACGGTGGAAATGTGGAATCCATAACAAGTGCAGCAACCCAGCCTTTTCCACACCGTGCAGCCATTTTCGTGACTCTAGTGTTATCACCGCCCCCCGGTATTTTGCTTACTCTTGTTGCATCCAGATCCTTTGGTACTTTGGTCTTACCTCTCCACAGAGGGACATATGCCGGTAGTTTTGTTGCAAAGTGCAACGGTTGGATATTCTCCTCCACGTCTTCTTCTTCTTTTGTAGTGGCGATCAAGGCCTGTAAGTCTTCTTCTTCCTCATCTATTTCAATTGTGACCGCCTTCCCCTATTCTTCCATTGATAATTTGTTGTGTCACGGATTCCTCAAGGACATGCATACTATACCCATTTCCTATTTATCCTTCTTTGGCCATGGCGTCCGCAGTGATTTGGGGATTTTTGTGACCACCCCAGTGCCCTCGAGAACATCCTACACCATGGGGGTCTACGCGGCCTCACCGACAGTTCCCTCTTCAATTCCCAACCCATCCTTAGTGGTCGTCATCATCTCTACATTGTATTCTATCTCTCACGAACTTAGGGGCTCAATTATCGCTCGACTCTCAACACTATGTGCTCTGACCAAATCCTCAATTCTCAACAGATCAAGTGTTGTTCGCTAGCTAGCCCTGTGAGTTTTATAGTGCCTTTTGAATTCAAATTCGACCGTTCCCCCCAATTCTAGGCCATTAGTGCTTTCTTGATGGCAGATTTTCCCAAATCTTGCCCATAACTCGCATCTTAAATACCCACCGCTCACTCCACTTGTCCTCAAATCGAGCATCCCATCATGAATAGTGACACCAACGGTCACTTCCTAGCCAACCCGCATGGTAGCACAACCCTCCATGCGCAGTCATGAACCCTGTGACGTTCTGCTCCTGCGTTCATCTCTCATATGGCGCAATCCCCAGGCAGAATATTTTATAGTCCCACGCTTCCTTTCAACTGCCTGGAGTGCTAAGACTATCCTTCCTATGGCTATTCAGGTGGGCGCACCACCATGTGGGTCTTCATCTAGTCCTCCACCATGGTTCACGAAGAATCCTCGTCTTCCATTATAGTGATCAACATCGCGCACTCTACTATTTCCACTGCACTGCCCTGGTTACTACATTTGGTGAGATGCGGTTTCAGCCACGATAGCAGACTAACCAATTCATGACGATAACTTTCCAATTTGTCAGTATGATTGTGTGCACCTTGCCTTTCCATCCTCGGTTTTTTTATGAGAAATGATTCCTTTATTTCGTTTTCCAGCTTCTTGACCTATGTGTCCATTAAAGTTCTTTTCTCCCTTAGCCGTAGCCGATCTTTTTCAAGTTTGCGAAGTCTAAAGTTTCCCTGTTGGATTTCTTCCTCAAGTCTTATATGTTTTGTTTCACGCAACTATGTGATTTCTTCGTTTCGGTCTATGGAGACCATCATATCTATGGGTGTTGTTATGCGCGGACTCGTCTTCACATGCTCCACAGGGACTACAACCCCTGCTTCATACTTTAGCTTCAGAAGCACTTGAGCGGTTAGAGTTTTTCACATGGTCCTATAAGCCCATACAACCGCTGGTCTGCGCAGGTCCCAGTCGATGCGTCTCACATGGTGGACCCCATTTAGCACTTCGTACACCTTGTCAAAGGCTTCCCTGTGTATGATTTTTGGCATGCTAGGTTTTATGATGCTTCGTCATTTGTGCACTTATCTTGCCTACTTCTACTTGTTGTTCCTATTTCCTATCATGATAGTAGTGTGCGTTCGTGCAGGCTGTGTACCATATGCCTATACCAATCTAGAAAGGTGGGTGCACAAGCTGTTTTGCCCCTCATAACTAGCTCTCATCCATACCTATGGTTTTCCAAATTGTATAAGCATCCCCCTTCTGCATTCGTTCCAGCTCTCAATACTTCTTTGATGCATACCCCACCACCTTGCGAGCGTAGCACACAGTGCCCATTTCAGAGCATCAAACCACTGTTTTTCTATTACTACGCTTTCAAATTTGTTTAGGAATTCAGCCACCACTATCAACCCATTATACATAGGCAGATCCCTTACCTCTGTTTTCATGTAGAAGAGTGATATTACCATCATGTTGCAATTGAGCGTGGTTACTTTGTGTAACCGGTTCTACCATCGTTCTGTTTCCTCATCCGAATCCGATGTGCAGGAGCTTTCGCGCTCCCACGAAATTCTACCATCCGTTGTAGGATTCACCCAATCCTATTCCCAAGCAGTTATCTTGTAGATACAATCTAGTTCATCGTCGCACACTAACTCAGTGTAGTGCGCTCCTTCCGCAGGGTCTAAAGGCACCACTACACCTAGTGACTTTTTCTCAAAAATCATTTTGCACTTCTTTAGATTTATCACTCTGTTCATATTAGTGGCCCAATCTATTCCTAGTAACACGAGATAGGGGTTGTCGTCATCGAAAATCTCTATCACCTCGAAATCTAAAAGCATGCTCACACCTTCGATGTCTACTGTTATCCCCTACAATCTTCCCATTGGTAGGATCTTCTGCTGGTTCACCATTTGCAATTGAATGGGAGACCATTGCAAAACAGGCCTACCCATGCACTCCCATGTTTGCTTTGGCAGCACATTCGAGTCCGATACTAGATCCAGAATTACTTGATCCATTTCATACTCCTTGATTTGTGCAATCAATCACATTTCCCTTCCTGTTTGCGATGTATGTTTCCCGAGCTTCCAAACTACATGAGGTTCTCCTAACCCAGTGCACCTAGTGATAAGTTCCTGCAGTCCTTTCACAGCCTTACTGTCACATAGAAGCTTCATACATGTCTCCAGAAAGGTGGTGATTATTGAAGGATCCATCTTTGGCTCTATTTGATCCTTACTACCTAAAGTGGAGGCCTCTGTGAAGCTCTTCTTAGCTTCCATTAATGTCTCCTTCGCATGCTCTAAATCAAATTCAGGTTCCTTTGTAAGAGCCTTGCGAACCCACACACTCTTTTTAGGCTACCTAACTTTGTTATCTCCTTTTGTGATACTGGTTCTAAGAATGATGTTTACATTCGGGTCCTCTTCGCGCAGCTCAGACCTCATCATTTGCAAATTCTGAGTCAGGGGAGGCTGGAGTATCCCTTTATCACACAGCCTCGCTATTAGTGTAGGGCAGTACTCCGTCTCATGATCAAACTGAGTATAATATAAACATGATGCTCTCATCGGATTCATACAATCCCAGGCATAGTGCCCTAGCCCTCCGTAATTGTAACAAATTAGTTGTCTGCAACCCCTTCTCGGTACCTTTCTACCTCGACCTCGACCGCACCCTTGAAATCCAGCACGCACCATTCCTGCATTTGGGTCAAGGGCTCACGTTTTAGTCTGCACTCTATAGGCAAGAGTTTTTCCATCATCAGTTCATAACTTCTGCAAGTGCGCTCATCATGGCCTACCAACCTGCAGAAATTATAGAACAATTGTTGGGATATCTGCGTATACTTCTGCTATAGATGACAATTATTTGTAGCATGTTTTCCTCCTATCTGATAGATCACACACCATAATGCAGGCACTATGTTTGGTCCTGCTTGTGCCTCTGGTCTTAATGCCATTGGTCCTCCTCCCACCAAGTAGTTCATGAAGACTGGACAATGTTCCTTGTCATGCCCCTGGCCTTTGCATTTCATGCACCATACCTCCTCACACGCTTCTGTGCGAGTTGTCCTATCCTGTTTCAAACTCTGCATTTCCAAACACAAAATTTGTAGTTACACGTGGAATTGTTGGACTCCCAGGCTAGGATCTTGTATTGGGGTCTCGTGCAATCTCATTGCAATCTCCAAATCTTTGGCCTGGGTTGATAACTTTTGTTGTGACAACATCATCCTTAGATGCGGTGTTAGTGACGCTGCAAACCATGCGCAGTGCTGCCCATCTTTCAAGGTCATGTTGGCTTCATGAATCGTACTCTTTAGTCTCTAATCCATATCCCATGGGGTCTCGCCTGGAAGCATCACGATCTCCTTAAACCTGATAATCGATTGTGTCTCTAACTTTGGCTCGCTAAATTCCCTGTTCAATGCGACCTGGATATCTACGATCCCCACATTTGGATGGTCATTAGAATGCTTAATGTACCATGTTAGTGCACAATCCTGCAACACGCTCACCAATGTTTCCTTCTTTATATTTTCATCCACAACTCCTTATGCTTCCCATATTGCCCTTACCATGAACCAAAATTGGTTTGGATCTTCGTTCCCTACTCCTTTGAATACCGACAATTTTATCGCGCTCGCCATATTAAACTATGGTGGTGGCGGAGGTGGTGTGGGCAGAGATGGAGGTGAAGAAGGTGAGACTGGTGGTGGTGTAGTGGGGGTGGTAGGCACAGAATGCGCTGCCTTATTGGACTGACCGTGCTCCTCCAAAGAAAATTTCGTGAGCACTTCCTCACTTTCCTGCCGAGGTGAAATCAAGGGGATATTTTCTATCTCTGCGCTACCTTTGTTTCTATACATCCTCCCACTTCGCATAGCCCCAAACATCAATTTATTCACATAACTTGCTTTTCACACAATAACATCTTAATCCAAGTGTTTTAAGATTTAATGTACTTACCTTGCGATCCTTTGAGGAAGCATCATTCCGCCTCGCTGTAGCTAACTGTCGTGTCTACGGTGAACTCAATGATAAATCCTCCTATATTTCAATCGAGCCAATGGTCCACAATGCGCACGATCTTATCCTTCGATTCTTCTAGTCTGCGCACTAATTCTGGTGTCCACATAATTGGTTTGTCGAGCCTACACCTTCCCTGACTGTCTGCTAGCTTTGCGATCAACTCATACAACTCAAAGGGGAAGGATGCAAAGAAAATTTCATGGATTTCCGTTAATAAGTAGCACTTAAACCATAGTTCCTTTGATACTCATAGATTCCTGCTTTCTTGTGCCATGAACTTGTGAATATTTCCATCTAACCACCCTTCAATTTCTTTCTTCGTTGGATTCCAGTGACACGACATTAGACATCCCTTATGCAGATCCCAGTCCTAGCAACGAAACCATTTGTTGGCTTGTTGGGGCTTGACCCAGGTTCGAAGGTGATTTAGCCAAAAATATCCCAGTACTACTAGCCCTTTCAGAAACATTCCGCGGAGCGTGGGTTGAGGTCTCACCCGAAGTAGTATGGGAGGGTGCTAGAACCAAGTTTCAACTCCCTGGGGATGTTTGATGGTTCCAAATTGTCCGCGGTTTGACCCTATGTGCACGTCACTACGCGCACTTACCCGTACCTTGTAGCCTAGGATGTTGCCTTTGCGCAACCCTACTCAGGGGTCGAACAGTGTTATTACCCAAATCCTTACTAGTAACCCAATATTAGTTGATTAACTTAGCTTATCTGTATGCTTTCAGTTATACTTAACAATATTCACCATTCATACAAATGTGCACAATAAATAAACAATATAATTGCAAATGATATCAAACAGGTAATAACACGAGAACATATACATGGAATTCAGATACAAATTCTCTTTATTATTCTTCTTCCTTGGTTACAGACTCGACTCCGCCCTGTGCACTCAGCTGCAGACTCCACTAGACCTTTGTGCACTCAGCTGCAGAGCCTCTTCCTACTACTACGACCCAAGATGCTTAGACTCTTCCTCTATGCTCGTTATCTTATTATATTCATCAAATTCCATTGATTCATTTGTTACTTTACAACTTAGAGCCTTGCTCTATTTATACAATCCCATGGTCCGCGGACCATGGGTAGGCCGACACTACATTCAAAACTTAGGGAGAACAACCCTATGACTCTAACATACAATTCACTCCCGCAATTCATGGAGTGTTACAATAATATTACTCAAAACTTGGGCTTTGAGCCCCAAAACATGTTATGGGGGGATTCCATGCCTAACAACTGGATCTATCTTTAAGTTTCATGATTTTTGTATCCTTTTCATTTACTTCATTTATCAATGATGTCACTTCATCCTACAGCCTTTAACATTGATCTTCCTATTCCTTGTATTTCTTCCTTACTTTGTTTCCTTCCTCCAAATGAGCTTTTAACCTGGTAACTTCTTCTTCAAAAGTACACTCCCTTTTGTCAAATAGATCTTGTTGATCTCTAATTTTATTTGTGAGAATTTTAACTTCTGTCTCTATTAGATTTCTTTCACTTTCACCCATAAGAGAAAATTCAGTTGTTTCACTATCACTTTCATTATCTTCAATATTGCATGAACAAAGAAATGTATCACCAAAAGACCAGAAATTAGTATTTGATACTTCTTTTTCTTGTTCATGTTCAATTTGAGGTGATTCTGAGATTGAATACTTGCTTCCATCTAATAGTGAATTATCTCTCCTGCTACCATTGTTCCTTTGAGATGTCTTCTTATTCTGGGGTGCTTTATTCTTTTGCTTCCTTCCTATTGTTACAACGGATCTCCTTCAAGTGATCAATCTTCTACCAAAGGACCTGCTTTGATACCAATTGTTGGGAAAAATACTGGTTGGGGAGGTGGGGGGGGGGGGGGTGGTGCGGGGGTGTGGGGGCCGGGGGGGCGGGGATGAAATCAGTATTTACAAATCAATAAATCTTTACATTTCATATTCATATTTCTATACATGACTTTATTGAATCGAACCTACATGTGAACGTGACTATTCTTAAGACAATTAGAATATATCTAGTGAACTTACAATTCAGTTAATCCATCATATGTTTGTCTTCATCTATTGCATTAGTACTTTATTAACCATTAGATAAAAATTAATCATGTGATGTAATAAATAAACAATCACACATAAGAAATGAACACCAAGATTTAAGGTGGAAACCCAATGCAGGAGAAAACCACCTGTTGTTGTTGTCTCTGTCTTCTTTTTAATATAAATAATAAGTTGTTTACAATCCTGTACTGGTGTAGACTTTTCCAATACATAGGCATCTACCTGCTAAAGCCTACAACCTTCACTTGTTTTCTAGCTTCTACTGGAAGGGAGATCCAACCCCCTATCTCTAAACACTAGCCACTACTGGAAGGAAGCTTCAACTTCCTCATTGAAGGCTCCAATCCTCAGTATCCTCCAGGGACCACGTTTCATAAATTTTCAGACTAGATACTCCTAGTACACAACAATACAACATGAATTTTCATATTGGACCCATCAATAACATTGAAGCTCAAAATCAATCACCATTGCAATACATCCAACAAATACATCTGCATCAACCAATCATTGAAACCCAATCATCAATCTATGAATCAACCATAACTAAATCAATAAATCATTGAAAACTCAATCAATCGACTCTTAATCGAAATTCAACTAATCAACTGGAACAGTCAGATCACTATAACCAGAACATAGATCTGAACCCAAAACACTGCATCAACAACCAAAACCAATTCAACCTCAAAAATCATATGTCATATTGTATATGCTACTTCAATGAAGCCAACCTACATGTATACGCTACTTTTTGTAGCCAACCTGCGTATACCACTAAAGAAACTGAATCATAAAACCTCTAAACCAAAAACTATACCATCCAATGAAATTCTAAAGATCTACTGTCAAATTATAGAGTTCTAAATAGATACCAGCAAAGATCACCCTTCTCACTCAATCAGTCAATTAACCAAACTCAATCTCTTTATACAATCAATTTTACTTTTAGATCTAATGAAGACATCATTAACAAAGAGCGGTAAAATAGCATCACTGATTAGAAATATCATTCATCTCTTAACAACAAGATTTTCTTTTGCGTACGCTACTTGGAAGTTCTGAAACAACGTGTATACACACCCTCACCAAGGCGAACCAACATATAGATCTACAAATAATAAATTATAACTTCATAGCTATTCCATACTTCAAATATACCTATATCATAGCATTTAAAGGAAAAAACATATGTTAGCACTCAAATCTAGCCTATCCATTATCATATCACATAATGATAAACCATTTCAGGTCTTATGATCCTGATCCATCATTAGATCTCATCCATCATCAAACATGCAGGTGCATACCTAGTTCAGATCAAGAAAAGCATTAGAAACCCATAACATGCATATTTTATTTTGATCCAATTCTTCATAAGATATTCATTACTTGCACACCCCACACTTTGATCTTCACCTCCTTATATAGTTTTATCCTTTTATCAACACCTCGGACCAACACAACACTTAGAAACTGTGGTATTCTTAGATGGGATCAAATAATTGTTAGTCTGCTCAATATTGTGGGCTAATACCATAGTATCGACCCTTGGTATTCATTAATCTTAATTTTCCATCCCATACACACTTTTCCTCTTGTGAAAGTGCCAGCATACGTATACGCTCCTTTTGTTCTATGAACCCGCTTGTATACGCTCCTTGCACTAGGTGAACCAATGTATACAACTTAATACTACTTAAAACATTCTTTTTCTTCAATTCCTTGATTTTGATCTAAACTCCTTTGTTCCATCATTCTATTCTTTTTAGACATTGCTCAGTTACCTCTGAATAGACTTGTTACAATGCGAGTTTTCATCATACATCACTTCTAAACTAATTCCTCTGAATTATCCTACATTTTGTGATAGTTGTAAAGACAATTGCCATGTATTATGTCACATCCTGTTTATACCTTTATCAAGTAGTCCATTCATCAAATAGGTTGTCATCAAGGACAACTCATCAATTAGGTTGCATATCAAGGACAACACTAACACAATCTCGCTGTATCAAACCTTTGACAATTATTTTGTTCCATCATTCTATCACCTTTGATATCTTTATATTCCATCATTCTGTCACATATGATATCTTTGTGTTCCATCATTATGTCACCTCTGATATGTCCTGTAGATTCATCTAGTTACCATATACAAGTGAGTTTCCATCAAGGATAACACATGCATCATAATGCTAACAACTGCTTTCAAGTTCTCAAAGGGGTCTTTTTAACCAGCATTATTTTTCAGCTTAACTATTGTCCTACGCACCTATAATTAAGCTTATATTTTTCTTATGTCCTCTTAAATATCTTATACAAAATCTAATCCTTCAAGGTTGTTGGCTTTGTGGGGCCTAACCCGCGTTCAGCGTTAGTTAACCAAACAAATCCCTACACTATTGGCCCTTTCGCCATCAACCTGCGGAGCGCAGACCGAAGTCTCACCCGAATAAGTATGGGGGGATGCTGGAACAAGATTTTCGCACCCTGAGATGGTCGTGATGTCGGTTTATACCCTTTGTTCCTAGTTTCATGCAGGTCACTAAGCTTTAGGGCTCTATCAGTCTACCCTTCATTCCACCCTTCGGTACCTCCACGAAGGTGTATGATTGACCTTCGGGCAGCCTTATCCTGCAGTCTAGGTACTTTCGTGCTACTATGACAGTGGATTGTGTAGGTTCCCAAGTTATCTTAAGTGTTTTACTTAAATTACTAAATAATCACAGTTAGCACCGCGTAAACTGGTATTCTTACTTGTGTTCAATTAACCAACATAATCACATATATTCGTGCATCACATAAACATTGTAAATTAAACACAAAACATAATATAACCAGATGCATTACTAGGAAATAAATACACAGAATTTGCAGAATACTTCTCTTTATTGATATCTTCAAGTTAATACAGACTCTATCCGTCCTGCGCACATAGTTGTAGGGGTCCGCGCACTTAGCTGCTGACTTCCACCCTAGGCCTTTGTGCACTCATCTATAGAGCCTGTACCTACGCTAAGACCCAAAATGCTTAGACTTCTCTACCAAGACTCCAAAACTTTTCTACTCCCTTCCTTAAAACTACTTAGAGCTTACTTACTTAGCTCCTTTTTATATAATCCCATGGTCTATGGACCATGGGTGGGTCTTTACAGCCGACTTTACATTTTACAAAATAAGGGTGGACAACCCTTTATGACTATTGACACCTTCATGCTCTGCAACCAAAAAATGCCAAGACTTTACAACTTTATTACAAAATTGTCCCAAAACATGGGTTTTTAGCCCCAAAACTGTCCTTGGGAAAACCCATTCCCAGCAGGCCCCCAACACAAACATGGTGACTCACCCTTGAGTCACTCTGCAAGCATGGAGATCTTGGTGTGAAGACCTCCCAGCTCAACCTGTATGAAGGCAACCTCGGCAGCGCACTGTGCGGCCGCCTGCTTTGCTTCCTTGACCAACTGCTCGGTCGTTGGTCCTGAATTGTCGGCCTGAATCTTCTACTAAGTCGCTTGCAAAGTAGCAAGATTACCTTCAATAGAGGTCATGACCACATAAGCCTCATCCAACCAGGGTTTCAAGTGCACCTTTAGCACTGTCTCCTTGTGTTGCGCTGCATCTACCTATTCTTTCAATGGTTTGACCTCCTACAGCTTCACCAGTCTCTGCGTGAGAGTGACAGTTCATGCTGTACCTTTTACTTTGTCATAGCATTGTTGCAATTCTTGCACCTCTATCTCTAGACACTATACATTAAGGTCCTCTTGCAGGCTCGTTAGGACCTCGAACGACTATTCAAAAAGTTGTGCAGTCTTCTACTGCACTGTCCACCACTGTTATTGCCTCTGTGACAGTGGTTACATGCTGCTCCTTTACTTCTGGCAGAGTTGAAGGTTGGGCCTTCAACTGTAGATCTGTAATCTGTAGTTTCATCTCTAGTTGAACCCTAGCCAACTCTGTGCAAGCGTCGCGCACCCATGTAGCAAGCTTGTGAACACGCACCTCAACCAGCTCTTTCGTAGGAATTTCCAACTTTGGGACCATTCGGCATGCCTCCTCCACGACCTAAACTATACGCTTGTTTTGGTTGGTGACCTTGGTCATGGTAGCAATGGAAGAGTCTCACTAGAGGGCCATCTATTCGTTATTAATCATCTTCTCACTAATCACTTGTAAAGTGTGGTGTTTGTGGGCCCTCAACTCCATGATCACTCCATCCTGCAACAGGTGAAGCATCTCACTAGATAGCACTGCTAGGTTCAACCCCACTCCCTTGAGGGCACTGAAAGTGGGCTTGTCAACCTCATTCTTTGTGGTTAGTGCTCCATCTAGTAGCACTATCACTCAGGAGACCGTCGCTCGCAGCATCTCAGCAGCTTCTGAAGTACCAATAGTGAGGTTGGTGGACACCATGCTAGCCTGTGACACGCGGATCTACAACTCCTACAGACTTGTCTAGATGGCCCCCAATAGTGGTTGTTTCTGCTACTCGAACTATTGTAGGGCCTCCGTAGTGACATCCCTCACCATGTCTCCAATGTCATGCAAATCACTCTCTATAAGGGTGATTGGGTCCATTGATGCCTTAGTGGCCTTTGATTTCTTCCGCGACCCCACATTCTCTTGTTCCCTTAGATTCTTGATGTGGTTTGATGTCATCTGTGGGTCCACACGATGCTCCTCTATTTGCTCATTTGTTTCTTCCTCTGTTTCAGGTAAAGGTGACCTCGCAACTTTGTCAGAGCCATGCTCTATTTTTCCTGTCTACTTTTCCATCTACTGGGTGGAATCACACTCTGCCTAGGCCTTGTCAACGACATCCTTCTTCCTCTTCTCAACAGCTCCCAGGCTACTAGCACAATAGACAGCAAGAGGCATGCACAGTGGAAGGTCTTGCTGAGCTCCTATGCCTCACAGTAGTTTGCAAGGAACTCACCATAGAGATAACATGCCCAGTTAAAATAGACTCCTTCGACGCATTGAGCTACTAGCGCAATGACTGGTGCCGGCACTTCATCTGTGTGACACTTCTTCATAACCTTTCTTGCCAAAATCTGCATGGCCACCTTGACCGTAGAGTCACAGATACTCGAGAAGGCATAGCCTCGCAGCTTCTTCACGAGTTTGAATTTCTCCTTCATGGCCTCTATGAGGGCCATCTCGCCACCTTTTCCACCAACATAATGGCTGGATTTTCCCCTGTGTAGGGAAACCATGTGATCCTATGGATCAATCTGTCGGTGATGGGTATTGGCTCCTCCAGCCATAAACACCCATCGTGCACCAAACATAGCAACTGCTTGATGACCAATACTATAATCAGGGTGTGATTGTAGTGCGGAACCCGTAGCAAGTTGAGTAGACCTGCCTTGTCTACTCCTCTGAGCCACTTCCGCAGTTCCAATGCAGTCAGCTCAGTGGTTGTGTTAATAATGCGGTGCATTAGCTGCTCTGTCGCTAAGTGCAATAACTTCTCATGGTCATTTAAGTCCCAATCTTTTAGTTTTAACAAAGGAACCCACCCCAAGTGCGGTCCTTCAAAGGAAATCTCGTCCGGCAACAGAGGATTTGCAAGGGTACCTTGCTTTCATCAATGTCCTTTGGCACCTTGGTCTTTCCCTTGTGCAGAGGGACGTACTCGGGTAACTTAGTCATAGGATTAGCACCCTGGACTTCAGCTTCCTCCACTTCTACCCCCAATTCCTCATCATTCATCGGGATGTCCTCAATTTCTTCCTCCTCCAACTCTAGGTTAATGGTTTTTCCCTTTTCCTGTGCATTGGGCTTGTCCTTCGGTGGGTTTCTTCTCAGCGACGCGGGCACTAGTATCGCAACCTACTTGCCTTTCTTATCCTTCGCACTCTCCTTAGATGGGGTTAGCTTCAGTCTAGGTGTCCATGGTGATTTGGGAACTTCAGCTAATACCTCTGCAACCCCTAGAGCAACTCCCTCCGCCTCCCTAACAACTTCTAGCACATCCCCCTTGGCTATCACTGATTCGGTATCCATAGCTTCTATTGCTATAGGATAAAATGAACAATGTATGGAGAATGAAGATACCCTTAAGGGTCTTCCTAGGACCCTTGGTAAACTGTAAGATTAACTGCAGTTGTCACAAAGCTACATGCATGTCCATACTCAATAACTAACAATCAAATAAAAATAGATTCATTACCTCAAGCCTCTCTGTAGATTTGTTGGAGAGCACAATGCAGCTAGGTGGAAGTCCCCTGAGCTGTCTCCAGATCAAGCCCTACACATAGAAGAGATAAGCATAATCATAGCATGCAACCTTGATAATTAATACATGAATATATAAGAGACATATAGTTACACATAACTAAGCTACTCATGATAAAAGGTATTGGACAAAAAAATAAATGAATGATAGTACCAACACCATGGAGTAGACAATACAATTATAGTTCTATATTAATGTCGGAAGAGTGATTACAACCATCTATTGCACCAATCTTCCCTTACCCCTCCAACTCCTCTCTCTCTCTCCCTTCTTACCAACTTCTTATGCTTAGATTTGAGACTATGATAGACAATCAAGTAAGCTATCCTTTCAAATGATTTGACCTCTATCACCATAGCCCTAGCTCTTCTTATGTAGCATTCGAATTAGGGTTGCCAAGTTCCTCCATGAGTTTCTTTAGGTAAAAGCAATGATGTTTCCATTCTTTTGAGCTCTTTCCCATTTGCCTCCTTCATTAGGATTAGAAATCCCTCAAATAGGTCAAACTCTAGATGTTTCCTTGCTTTTATAAGTAAATTTAGGAGGGAATATAGAGATATTTATGAGTCAATTCGCTCCTTTGACCTCTAGATTCTCAATAGGATCCACTAACTTTGTCCCCGAACCAACAAGTAGAGTTAGTAGGGTCACTATCGCTTCCTTAGGCTTACAAAGAAGCTTTATAAAACATGTTGTCAGTGTATAGAGAGTGTTAGTGTGGAAACAAGGCCTATGATTTTGGCTATTGCTTCAGCCATCATGTCTTTCTCCTCTTAGCTGATGAGGAGGTCATTTTGTTGTATAACAAACTCCCCCTAAAGTGTAATATCAAAGGCTGTAATGATGGCCAAAATACTTTACTTAATTGTTATTTTCCTTCTTAGAAGAGAGAGAGGATCGGAGCTTTGAGTAGTACAAGAAACCTGATACAATACATATATATATAACAACTAAAATCATGTCCTGAGTCGAGCATTCCCATGCTCAGTAGCTATTTCAAAGTGATTTTATCTTAAAAACTGTATGACGATGCTAGCCGCTGATAAGCACAATGCGGATCTGGTGTCATAATAGGATCATTTTGATGAGCTATCTCCAAAAAAATATATATGCAACTTGGGAGAGGAAACAAGGCTGAGTGATGCAACCCTCTACCCAAGGTCTTGATTTCCGCTTCACTGAACATCATAGATCAATACATGTGAATATATGCATTGATGTCAAACATGCACGAAATCGTTTGTTTACCAGTCAATAATGGAGATCATTAATAGACGTGAGGAAGGCCACTAATAATGGTGATGGACTCTAAGATGCACACTACAATCTAGCAGGTGTGAAAAATGTTTTTGTCATTGAACACCCATAGAATCACTTAACCAGGAGTGAATAATGAGAACTCCTGATCAAACACAAGGTGACTGCCACTAATGTCTGCAAGTACCAAGACACTGAATGTGTTTCTAGGTTGTCTTCCTAGATAGGGTGTTGAAGCCAATAGGAAGATACCTGTCAAAAGGTAGGAAATAATGTGTCCTACATCAATCGACACGAAACGGGAGAAGAATGATTTGTTTTTTAGGAATATTTGAGCATTGGATCTAAACTATAGAGGGCATGATAAAAGGATATGATTGATGGGTTGATGGAGGAAATAAAAGGTCAACCCTTGAACAACAAAAGGAACGACAATGGTTTTAACCATGCAGCACTAGACTCATGAACACCAAAGAGTGTTAGGATACAAAGATGCAAGAACATCAGGGTATTTTTAGGCTAAACTCATAGGATGGTAGGATTCATATTGAGAGGTTGTCACAAGGAAGGTTTATCTGAGGGAGTGCCATGTTCAAGGGAACGACTGCTGCCAAACCACACTTTCTAATACTAAATACAATTATATTTTCCACTTTCCTGGCCTGATTAGTTTAATGAGTCTAAACGAGTAAACTCGTCGATATTTTCATATTTTAAGAGTCTCAAAAGGACCGCAAAAAGAGCGACTCTATGCACTATCTGATTAGTTTAATGAGACCAGACAAGTAAACTCATTGATATTTTCATGTTTTAAGAGCCTAAAAAGGATCATAAAAAGAGTGACTTTGTACCTTGTCTGTGTAATTTAATAAGTCCAGATGAGACAACTCAATGGTATTTTCATATTTAGAGAATCTAAAAGATCGTAAAGAACGACTCCAGGGCGGTCCCTTTGTCATAGTTTTTAACTGGGTGCGACAAAATTTTAATAGTATACCCAGATCAATTAATTTTCCATGAGTTAATCTATTGAGTCTGGATAAAGAGAAACCTATTTTCAATAAATGTTGACCTCATTTTGTTACGAGTAAAAGGAGATGGACTAAACTCGTTTTTCATCGTGAATTTTTAATGAGTCACGAAATGAAAAACTCAATACCTTCATCAAATTTTAACAAGTCAAAGGAAGAAAACTAAAGGTATCTTTTTCATTTTAGTGAGCAAGGAAAAAAGAGGGAAAATAACTACTCATTACTTCTTCGTAGATTTAACGAGCTCAAAGGAGGGGAAAAACTCGGGGCTTTTTTTATTTAAGAGTGAGAAATGGCCCCAAAAAAGCTAGTGCTCTGGTTGCTGCCACAGATTTTTAACGAGCCCGGTGAAAAAAACTCAAGCTTTTTTAGTTTAATGAGCGAGAAAAGTACCTAAAAGAATGCTCGGGTCATCTTTATAAATTTTTAATGAGCCTAAAGAAAAAACTCGGGATTTTTTCAGTTTTATGAGTGAGAAAAAAGTTCCTAAAAATAATGCTCTAATGATCTTTTTCAGTTTAATAAGCTAGAAAAAGAGTGAAAAAGAGTTGCTTGGGCCATCGTCGTATGTGTTTAACGAGTCCAATGATGACAAACTCAGGGATTTTTCAGTTTTTAGAGCGAGAAAATATCCCATAAAAGAAAGTGCTCATTTTGAGAATTGCATGCAGTGATTTACTGCTTTTCATTCCTAAAAGTACTTTAATCAAAAAAGTGAAAAAAGTTTTAAAAAGTAGCAATTCCTCTCGATATGGGTTCATGCATGATAAAAAATCATGGGGAATGGACTACTTCCTCTTTAATGATTTCAAAAAAACATGTCTCCAAAAATAAATATAAGGAAGTTCTTTGAGCTTTCACATTCACCATTTTTACTATTTGAGAATTGTGAGAGCGTTTTGGAGCCAAAGAGGAGCAGATTTTCCGCGGACCATTGCAGGAGATCCGGGCAACCATTTGATGTGTTGTCAGTCCCAGGTAGAGGCCAAAACCTTGCTTTATGCATTTCTTAACCTTTCTTATCAGTTTTTGGGGTGGATTCTTGCAGATTTGAGGAGCCCTAAAGCATTGTTTGTGCACTAATGCCCTCTAGCTAGCCTATACAGGGCATTAAATGCCCTGTACGACCTGTTGGAGGGCGTTAATCCTCCCTGTGTACCACTGGGGGGAGCATTAGAGCTTGAGGGAACATTTTAAAACCCCATGCAGTGATTCTTGAAGTTGTATTGCCCCATTTTGACTGATTTTTTGTTTATTTTACACAGGTTTCAAGCCATAATGACTAGCCTATGGAGAGAACGAGCCCATGATAGATAGGAATTGCTGATGCAAAATGACCCAACATGCATATTTGCTTTGCACCGCCGCGGTTTACTAAATTATGCAAAGTCAGAGCTGATGAAAGGGCAGGAGGATTTATTGAGATGGATTATCCAGCGCTAGGATGAACATGAGCAGGTGTTTAGGATTGTAGATCATGAGTTGGCTATTGACCGTGATGAAATATACTTTTTAACTAGTTTTTTGTACCATGGGGCACAAGCAAACCTCACCGAGGGTAGGCCTGATCCATGATCCACCCTAGAGTTGGTGCAATCCTACTGCATCCCTGAGAGTGGACTTGCCAGCAACAAAGTCCCCATAGAGAGGATTAGGTCCAGATCTATGAGGGCCATTTTATGGTTGATTGTGCGGTTAGCGAGGTCAAAGAGTCCCCACGTCGCAACAAAGGCCCAACTGTTGCTTGCAGTTGATTGTGTCCAGGCACAGATGTTCAACTAGTGTGAAGCAGTGCTTCGCCAGTTGAAGGTAGATTTAACTGCATCCAAGACTCGAACCCAACAAAGTTTTGGGTATGATACTCTCATAGTCTCATTCATTCTTAAGAGGGTACCTATTCTGCACCCAAGGATGAGCTTAGGTCCCTTTGATCCGAGGGAGCCCAGACAGGGGCGATGGTCATCACTCGATCCTCGCACGAGAGGAGGACTGATCCGCCATTTTTTCGAGGAATATTTCTTCCAGTGGCTTCGTGGTCAGATCGTGATGATTGATGACTATGCTTATGAGGGCATGGACTTCACCGGTGACCCTGACTTGATGCTACCGCTCAGGACAAACTAGGGTCCTCAAGGTGAGAATGATTTTTGAAAGTACTTCAATTTTACTTTTGAAGGTTTATGTGATGTTTTTAAGGGTGAAGAAGTACTGACATGAAGCTTTATGCTTAACACAGATGTGGCACCATTACGACCAACAAGTGAACCTCGCCATATGAGACGAGGAGCCAAACTACCTACTGGGAGGGGTGATGCTGACAGTCTTTGCAAGGTTTTGAGGAACCTCAAGGGCTTGAACCTGGGTGTGCCCCCCTTCCTATGAGGGACATTTCCGCTCATATGCAGCGGCACACAGTTGGTGTACCTGAGTATTTTTTGGTTCCTCTTCGGAGGATAGCTAGAGCGGTTTTAGCATTTCAGGAGCAGTAGACTCTTTTTAGCAGGTGTTTTGGCACAACCAATGGGTGTTTGTAGATAGGATTAGTAGCCATTTTGTACTTAAAACATCCAAGTTTTGGAATATTTTGATGTAAAAGATTGGATTCTATCTATATATATACATACATTTTGGTATTTTGATGGCATAAATGTTTTTTAAATGTTTTTGTAAAATTTTTAACTCTGTAAATTTTTACTTTTCATGCATGCTTCTATAGTGAATGAGACAAATGCCAATCTAACACATATTTTGCTAATGAATTAGCAGTTGTATTAAATTCCTTAGGAATGTGTTCATATGTGATAACTTCAAATTAACATTCCAAGAGTTGTACCCTTAAATAATGACGTAACAAGGTTGGATTACGAATGTGATAACGATTTGTCAATTACATAACAACTAGCTGAGAGTCTAACCTAACCACCAGATTGGAGATGTCCCTTGATGACACTTCAGCGAGAAGTGAAATTACAGACATGTACTTAGCAATATTGTCGGTGGTGGTACGAAGAAAGACTCCTCTGGAACTTAATAGTTCCGACTTAGGTGTGTAGATGACCCAAGTAATTGATGCAATGTGTCGTGTGTGACAACTGGCACCATCCACATATCCTATGTATGCTAAGGGTAACGAAGACATCTGCATTGCGAGAAGGATGTATGAGACAAATATTCCAATAAATACCAAAAAAAATCCAATCACACCAAAAAAGGAAGAAAAACTTATAAATACATAAAATTACAAAGAAAATGCCCAGTGCAATACTAGGAATAATACTTTTTCAGATAGAGCCCATTTCTGGGCTCAGTGAGCAAGACTCCTTCCCAGACCTAAAGTTCATATGCCCCTTTTGAGAGGGCTTTCTTGATGACATAAGGACCTAGCCATAAGGGTTGAAGCATTCCTGCCCCCAAGAGGTCATGTTTTTTATCATAGAGAAAAACAAGATCTCCCTCTTGGTAAGAACGAGGTTTGAACTTTTTGTCATACTGGGCTTTTACCCGGTGCTTGTGGGCCTCAAGTGCTAATTTTGCATCTCGACGGGTTTCATCCAGTTGATTGAGGTATAGCAGGTGCTCGTCTTTGGCAGTAGTGCCAGGAAGGAGTTCAACAACTATTTGTAGGGAGGGGATCTGACACTCAATTGGTAAAACTGCTTCTAGGCCGTAAGTTAGTTGAAAAGGTTTAAAGCCCATGGCAGTCTTCACTGAAGCTTGGTATGCCCATAGTGCCAAATATAACATTCGATGCCAGTTGGTTTTATGATTCCTACCAACCTATGGATCATGGTCTTTAAGACGCCATTGACGGCCTCTACTTGACCATTAGCTTGGGGGTAGTAGGAGGATGATTGATCCTAACGAAAACCTAGCAAAGATGTTAAGTCAGACATCATGTGATTCTAGAAATGAGACCCATGGTCTGTAACGATCGTACGGGGTACACCAAAGTGACAGATAACCTAAATAAACAAGAATAGCGCCACAGTTTCCCCATCGGCCCAGTAGGTGGAAAGAGCTTCAGCCCATTTTGTGAAATAGTCCACAGCTACAATGATATAGTTGTGTCCAGCAGAGGAAATGAGATTGCAAGTTACGAAGTTTGTACCCCATTTGGAAAAGGGGCCAACAGAGATAACTGGGTGTAGTAGGGTCAGAGGAGCGCACATTTTCTTTGTGAGCACTTCACAAGATGGCATTGTCAGATGGCCTTGACATAATCTTTGAACAAGGTCAGCTAGTAATAGCCTACGTGCAAGATTTTCTGTGTAGTAGATATGCTAGAGAGATGAACGCCACATCCCCCACCATGGCATTCATTTAAAACATGTTCCGCCTCTTCATGAGTGAGGCAACGTCGAAGAACTGTATCTACACCATGGCGATATAACATATCATTAATCACTAGATAGTGTCACACTTGGTGGCAGATGCGACGATGGTCACTTGACGATAGTTCGGGGTAGAACCATTGTGCTTGGAAGTAGACAAGAATGTCACCATACCAAGGGTCAATAGTGTTGATAATATAGACAACTTGATCCGGAAGATGATCATGGTCTATCTTGTTAGGATCGACAATGGGAAGGTCCGACAAAAGTTCGGTGAAGACTAAGGAGTTCTTCACCTTGGCAGTGGTGAAAACCAAATCAAATTGTTGGAGGATCACGATCCATTTCAAATATTTTCCTTCAATTACTTGATGAGACAAAATGTGTCTCATGGGATTCTCCAAGGCAATGACAGTAGTCTGTCGCAATAGTATGTAGTGTTGGAATCGGTTGACAGCAAAGACGACTGCCAATGACAACTTTTCCACATGTGAATATCTGAGTTCAAGCCCAGCCAGGCCTTTTGAAAAATAATAGATCACATGTTCACTATGGTCATCATGAGTTTGAACCAAGACCATTCCGAGAGAGGATGGCGATGCTGCTAGGTATAGAAGAAAGTCACAGACATAGTTGGGAGCGCTAAGGAGTGGGGTTGATATAAGCACCTTTTTCAAGGCATCAAATGATAATTAAGCTTGATCATCCCACATATACGACACTTCCTTCTTAAGTAGGCACATAAAGCCATTTGTCAACTTAGCATAGTTTACGATGAACTATCGTAAAACTTTTGCTTTCCCTTGAAAACGTTGGAGTTGTAGAACAGATTGTGGTTCGGGCAATTGAGTAATTACTTTTACCTTATCAGGATCAATCCCAATCTCGTACTTGGGGACAATGAGTCCAAGTAAGCATCCAAACTCGACAAAGAAAATGCATTTATGCAGATTCAGACATATGTTACAAAACCGACACCTAAGAAATATGGCTCTTAAATGGTTTAGGTGTTGCATTTGTTGCTTGGAATGGGCTGGAAGGTCATCCAAGTAATTTTGAACGATATGCCTGATACTGTGAAATGTGTAGTCCATAGCTCTTTGAAAATTTGCTCCAGCATTCTTTAAACTGAATGGGAGTTTTGATAGGAAAAGATGCCACATGGGCAAACGAAGGTAGTTTTGTGTTGGCCTTTGGGTTTTATAGCAATCTGGTTGTAACCTAAGAATCTATCCATGAATGAAAATGATTCACAACCAGCGTAGTCGTCGATGATTTGATCGATGAATGTTTTCGGATAATTATCCTTGGGACACGTGACATTCAAGTCTTGATAGTCAACACATATGCATATGGTTCCTTGTTTCTTATTGATAGGAACAAGATTGGAAACCCACTCCGTTAAAGGAACATGATAGATGAAACCAAGATGTAACAACTTTTCCACCTTATTTTTGATGGCTGTCGTTTTGCGGGGATGGACCAATCGAAGTCTTTGACAGACAGGTTTAGCATTGTCATAAAGCTTGATCTCATGCTCGACAATAGATAGATCTATGTTTACCGTATCCTCGTCAGACCAGGCGAATACATCACGGAATTTCTTAAAAAGGAAAGTGAAGCTTGCAATTTCCTCAGGATTGAAATCTGCTCCAATCTAGATGTTTTCCTCGATGTCTATCGTGACATAAAGATCGATGAGGAATTTCTTTGAAATATTCCCCATGTTGCCTTTCGCGTCCAAAGTTTGGATAGTCGTATAGGGTTAGGAAACGATTTCTGGTATGTCAAGTGACATGACTTGAAGAGGCATCATGCATGAACCAGATATCGAAACACGATGGTGTGAGTCCTCCAAAGGTCACTCTTCTAAACTCATGATTTTTCTAATAGCTTCGTTCGTAGGTAGGACTTGATTGAGTGGATCAAAAGAAGGAGCAGTTATGGGAAGGGCAGTGGTATTGTTGGCTGTAACCAAAGTGACCAGAGATTTGAATGCAGATTGAATGGCCTGGTAGACCAATTCAGTTGGTGACAGTGGCATTTGTTCTCCATAAGTGTCAATGTCTGAAGGAGCCTTTAGGATCCATGCATCGGTCTGTTCATGAAGAATGGATGAAAGCATATTGACCGTCTATGAAACCTTGGGTGGCTGAAGAGGGAAAAAGCCCATTAGGGAAGAAGCCTTCAGTAGACTGGTACCGATACTGACATAAGAGTCAGGTACACCACCTACTAGGAGTACAAAGCCGCTTGGTAACAGCGAATAATCAGGGGTGCAAAATGACAACTAGTCCATTGTGACTACCTTTCCATCCAATGGAAATAGGATGATGTAAAAGACAGTAGACACAATGGCCATCATGGCATACATCCAACTGTGACCTAGCAAGAGATTATAGTTGAGCTTTTTATCGACAACTTCTATGTCCACCATTACTATTTTCTCATACAAGGTGATGGGGTAGCTAGCTAGGCAACCTTTTGGGATGAAAGTGTGGCCATCAAAATATTTAAGGGAATTCGATGGCGGGGATAGGGTTGGAGAACCCAAAGTGAGCCAACATGAAGCTGACATGACGCAAGTAGAAGCACCTTCATTGATGACAGTTCAATGTATACCTTTACCTTTCGAAAATATTTGCACCTGAAATGCAAGCTAGTGGGAAAGGGGAGGTTTACATTCTTCCATGTAGAAAATTGCAAGCATGGAATCCTGTGGGTCGATACCACCAATAGTAGAAAGAAAAGCTTTCCTTCATGCTGAACATGTTTGTAATACTTCGAGGGCCAACATAGCTGACGGCGCTTGCATTAAGTCTTCTACAATGTTGTATTTTTGGGAGGCACGTGCAGATGTATTGTGCATTGTGCGTTGTGCGTTGAAGTGCCCCTTTAAGGGGGTGAATCACAATGTCAGCAACCAGCCTTTCAATATGCAAATAGTTGGGCATCAGTGGATTTGACTTGAGGAAGGTTCCTCTGCATGAGCAACAGGAGCTCCATAGGATTTGGCTCTTGTTTGTAGATCTATCGTTTCAAAGGTGTAAATGGTAGAGGATCCTTCACCAGCTTAAGGATGTTGCAAACCACCGTTGCCCCCTTGCAGGGGTTGGGGTTGGTTTGCAATAAGGTGTTTCTACTGCTGAGCGGGGAAAGGATTATTTAGGATAGCAGGGGTCTTACCAGTATCCTTTTTAGCAATGAAATATGTGCATTCCTGAAGACGTGGGCAGTGATAGGTCATGTGGTCTTTAGCACAGATTTTGCAAGGGAATCTGGCAGGTTTATCCTTTCCATCGTTAGGAGGTGCAGCAGCCTTCTGCGTTGGGTTTTGCTTCTTTGTTGACTGCTCCTCAGAAGGAGCGGTCTTTTTCTTATTCTTCTTGTTCTTACCATCGGGTTTTTGTGTAGATTGCACAGATTTTATCGCAGTGGTAGGAAGAGTAGTCGATTTGGTAGAGGGGTCCACTAACATCTGGGCAATGTGACCGATGAGTTGTTTTACAATAGCCCCGGAGGTCGCACCGATAATCCCATCGGCGTGCGCTCTGGGGTGCTGAGTAGCGGAAGCATTGGAGTTGCAAGGGGCATTGGGGATCATGGAAAAATTTTGGGTTGAATGTTCGCCCTTTGGCGAAATTAAGGGGTTTTAAATTTTTAGTGGGCGAATATTTTGTATCATAGTACATTTTACAAATCACCTCAAATAGCCCATCTTATTTTAAGGGAGAGGGTAAAAAAGGTAAATTTAGCCCTTGAAATTAGGAGTTACAACCTTCCATTCGCCCTAATTT
>APFE030082748.1:290565-327667 GCA_000404065.3 Pinus taeda | reverse complement strand
ACTATTTAAAGGGGAAATTCTATCAGCTTAGATCCATCTTAATTCTGGGTCTACCAAGTGCTCAGAGGGATAAATAGATTTCATCCCCCTAAGAGTGCTAGATGTGGAGTTAAGATGGATATCGGTTGGTTTTTATGATAAGGAAGATATTAAATAGACTTAGGAAATTATATTGTAAAAACATCTTAAGCTGAATGGTTAAAGCATAGACATTGGACAAACATATTTGTATAAGTTTGTTTTAAACTGAAACAATTCTGTTTTAAACTGAAACAAATCCAGGGCTAAAAGGAATGGATTGATTGCACTAGTCATCCTTCTATAACTTTCCAACATAGGCTAGAGTAAACAGATTGTAATTTGGGTGATTTTTCTAACTGCAAATAGGAACATACTTGTGTATTGGCAGGGTGGTTGCGAGGTCCCTAGAAGTGATGAATTTGAATTTTTCATGGACTGATTGCACTAGTCATCCTTCTATAACTTTCCAACATAGGCTGGAGTAAATAGATTTGTAATTTAGGTAATTTTTCTAACTGCAAACAGGAACATACTTGTGTATTGGCAGGGTGGTTACGAGGTCTCTAGAAGTGATGAATTTGAATTTTTCTTGGTTTTATATATAGTATTAGGTTTTTTCTCATGCTTTTTGTGAATGACACAGGTGAATTTTATATTACACCCACTAGGTTATCGATATGTAATTTCGGTAATTTTGATTTCAAAAGATATTTTAAAGAAATGCAATGATTTCATTTGTGTATTCAATAAACACAATATTCTAATGGAATTCTGCATTTGTGTTTTACCTATATAGATTCCATGGAGAAGAATTAGTGGTGTGACATCAATTGTCCTCAAGCAGAGGCTTTAGTTTTATAACTTTTATTCTTTTTTGGAAGCAAATACTTTATTCCAACATTTTTTAGTTCCATGAAAAATTTGAAAGTCCTAATAGTATTCAATTATGGGTTCAAGAGAGACATAGTATTCAATTATGGGTTAAAGAGATCCACACTGAATGATCTATTGACCTGATCTTCACTTAGTTTAAGACTATTCACTTGGAGAGGGTGCATGTGCCCCCACTTCAAGAGCATAGTAAAGTCGTGTAGAACTTGGAGAAGCTATCTTTAAGCTTTTAGTGAAGATTGGAAAAAATTCTGGGTTCAATAACACCCAATCGAGCACTAAGCTTCCAATAATGCTAGATTTTAACCTGGAGCACTTTTGTGATTTGGAGGAGATGCCCCCTCATATTTGTGACACATCTTCAATTTTGAATTGGACTATTACTAACTGTCATTTCCTTTAAAAGTTACTTGATAACTTGGGGAACCTCAACTCTTTAAGAATGTTAAGGAAGGAAATCAAATACATTATGCTAAGTTCTCTTATGCTTTTCAAGTTTTTCTTGGATATCTACAACGTTTCAGGTAGGAAAGTACATTCTGTTAATGAAAATTTGTCTTGATAGAAAGGCCCAATTTCAAATTCTAATGCTTTCAAAAAACATTGTATAACTATAATGTTTCTAAAAGGAAAGCATATTTTTTCAATTAAGTATCATGATCCCATATTCCAACTTTTTTTCAGTAACCCATTAGGCTTTGTAGCCTTGAATAAATCCATGTCTTTTGATAAGATCCTCTTCCAAATTAGAACGCAGTTTCCTTTTGGCAATAACCACATACAATTTCTTGATTTTGTTCTTGAGAAAATAGAGGTTGTGAAACAAGCATGTGCCATACAAGGACTTGATTCATTGATTATGTATCAATTATGGCTCTTAATGTAACAATGTCTTGATTTTGTTGCTTGAAAATAGAGGTTATGCTTTACTATTTGACACAATTTCTTACAATCTTTCCATAAGTATTGATTTGTAATCTCAGTCACTGAGGGATGGCAGTAATGACAAAGGTAATATTCCATGGTTTGAAGTTCCCCTCTTACTAAATATTTAAACATATCACCACAATTTAACTGTTAGTTAAAGGAATTGTATTAGATTTGTAAACAATTCATTGCTTGATTTATAGATTTTGATTTTTTCCCTTTTTTATTTTTTTCTTAGATTTGGTATGAGATATCTTCCAAGATTTGGGTTCCCTAGTTTCCCCACCATACCTACGAGGTTCAGATGCTATCATTAAATATTCTCGGAATGTTACAACGTTTCCAGTAAGTGTGCTTTGAAACATTGTTGTTGCTTTTCCATGGTGTTAATGCAAATAAGCACTGCAACTAGTGCCATTATTTAGATTAAGTGCCGAAACCTAGGTGGTCCTGTAATGATGGAGTGATTGTTTTCTAGCTACTAAGGCCATATGCATTTTTATCTCTTATGTTGTCCTGAGATATTCAAATTCAGAATAAGAATTTAGGTCTCATTTCCACTGTAGATTGCAGTCAGTTTCTTGAACATAATATATAGTAGATTATCTTTTACTAATCAACTGTGGATGTGATCCCTTGTAGGAAAGGAAATTCAAAGTGACTTTGATTTCACATTGATTTGTCAAAACATCCACACAGGAAAGGAGTTTCAAAGTGACACTGATTTCACACTGATTTGTCAAGATGGAGGCAAGAGAAAAGGAAACTTTGTATTATACAATGCTCTTAATTTCATATGTACATGCACAGACATATTAATAGAAAATATTGAAGGGTTGCCTAAGTAATATTTTCCATTCCACTACATTCTTTACAGCTTGTAAATAAATAACTCGGAGCAATTCATTACACTACTTGTTATTCTTTATTAATCAGTGGTTAAGATTTTGATATTGAACTCGCTAAGATTTTTCTTCCTTCTGTGAAATTGCGTGTTCTATAATGCTTCTTTTCCATTCACTATGTATAGCATATAAAGTGTGTCTAATGGAGTAGGAAGATTGGAAAGTCTTGTGATCCTTGAACTATGTTACAAGTTAGAAACCCAACGGGGCAGGGTAGGTGCATCCCCACAAAGGGGTCACAAATACCAAAGTTGGTATTGGCTAGTGCCTTGACAGAAAATTTCCTTTTACCTTGTAGTTAACAGTGATCTGGAGAGGATTCTAATATATCTCTTTTATAAGATTTATATCAGTTAAGATTGATGAATAAAATTCATGAGAACCATTGAGCCTAGGATGGTCTTGGCAAGGTGGTTGTTGATTATTGGGAAGCTATGATGGCCCTTATGTCAGGCAGGTGTCGTACTCCCTTGAATTGTGAGCACGATTGTGGATTCAAGAATGAGACTTCATAGTCCTAGATTGATTGTTTTAGTAGTGATAGTTAGTGGGCTCATTCACAAAAGCTTCTATTTCACTAATCCTTTTTATAGAGTTGTTAGATTCAATTTCCAAATGTTTTAATTACACCATAGATTTGAGTTCTGAGAGAGTTGTGGTTCACAGTGTTAAGCATAGCAGCTATGACACTTGAATGAAGACAAGCACAGTAGAGGTATCAAACTCTGTTATACGCTTACCTACATATTATAAGGGACTTGGTTGGCATTTTTATAATTTTATAAACAAGTTCCATGTCGTGGAAATGTGAAAAAAAAAAACAATGATATTGCCACCATGTGGCTCTTGTCATATATGGTTTTATACTTTTTCAAAAAAATCTCTAAGAGTCCACAATGCTAAGATTCACTAGGACTTTACAAAGTTTTATTATTTAGTGAAAGACTCGCCAAGATCTTACAAGATTTCATAATTGAGTAAAATATTCACCATGCCTGGTGAGAGATTCGCCAAAAAATTATATATACATATTATATTATTGATAAAATTTCCTTCCATTTTTCCTATATACCATGGAGATTCACCCATTTATTATACATATAAATTTAGGGGGGGTTCTTAAAATTTTCCCAGTTGGGGATTACATCGTAAAAAGTGCCAGACTACAAATATATCATATCTAAGAACTGGGCATGACGTATGGATTGGTCTTCTATGACCACACCACCTAAGGTGACATCCTTAGCGATTTGGGGGAGTAGAGACTTGCAGAACCAGTCCGCTAAGAGATAGTCTGGGAGGGGAGCTTTGACTAACCTCCGCCTATGACTCCATTCATGTATATGATCAAATTTGTGGGTGGCGGTATCCTAACATAATGAAGTGAGGAGTTTCATCCCAGTCTCATAGTAGATGGGTAGCTGGAAGTGTTTTAATAATTCCAATGCTAGAGCGTCAAAGGTATTGACTGACACGTGTGGTAACTTAATGTACCACTTGGTTGTGTTGCCAGCAAGGGTGCAGGGAAAAAGACGTAAACAGATACTATCATCCACCATGGAGTTAGAAAAACACCAAAGATGATAGGTGGTGATATGGGTACTTGGATCCCCCCCTTGATTCCCTTCAAACTTGGGGATGTCTGTCGGTATTTTATGCGGGACTAGAGGCTAGAGTAAGTTATGATAGATGGGGTCATTTGTAAGTTTGTACAAGTCGGGGATATCCAATGTTGCCAAGAAAGGCAAAGTGTGTGATTTCCCCGACTTGGACCAAGGCGATGACATATGACTTGAGGATCCTTGTGGTCCTCCCATCATTTGATTCCCAATATTATACATAGGTTGCATGGTATAGTAGTTGCCTTGGGGTATGGCATTGCAATGTGGATTTCCATGGGGTTTTTGATGCTCAGGTGTAGAATTTCCCCCAGGATAAGCAGTTCCCCCTTGACTCGTTTGAGATTGTGATTAGGGTGCCCCTATGGATTGGTTGGGACCTCCTTGAGGATTCCCGCCCGCCACAGAACTAACCATATGTCCTTGACTAGCATAAGGAGTGCTCATGTCAATCAGTGACTGACCATGCATGCTTGAAAATAGAGGGGGAAGTGTTATGTTCCTAACTAGTATATGCATATTGGGAGTGCCCCCAGATACTTGAATCTGGGGGCTAGAACTATACAATGGATGCCAACCATATTGTTGGTTGAAGGGACCCATGCTAACTATGCTATATTTAGCATTATAAGGAGCGTTGTATGTATCACTTTTCGAAGGTATAGAGTTTGACACTAAAGGGGTGGAACCCAACATTGGTTGGGTTCCACTCATGGAGGGTGTCATGTGAGGGTTTGTACTTGGGACAATGGGATAGCAGGGTTCGCCATCAACAGTGTGGTAGTGACTATCGATTGGGGAAGTTCTGGGGGACCAAAAGTGTCCAAAATGTTCCATGACCCATTAGTCATTGACGAGATGGGTGGAAGTGTTCCAATTGAAGACAAAGGGGGTACAGGTGCAACAGAAACCAAGAGTGGGTCAAACAGATTCGTGATCGGAGGGTTATAGGGAGGAAGAAATCCCGCAGTAAAAAAATCCTCTAGTAAGCTTGAATCTCCAGTTGTCCAAACTGATTCTGTGTCAAATCTCGAATACTGATTTCCCAAAAATGGGGAATCTGGTTCACTAGAGCTCGATGGATCCTCCACAATCAGTTGAGGAAGTCCTAACAATCGTCTATATTGACAACGAGGGCAGATGTAGCCACGATGGCTGATAATTTTTATCAATAAATTTTATTGTGATGTTTATTAAAGTCTCAACGATAACGCTCGGGCACCTAAAAAATAAAAAATGCACTAAGTGAATTAATCAGAAAAAAGAGGGAAATGACCCTGTCTAATAAGCACCGATCACTGGAGATGAAACCTAGTATCACAATGAATACAGAGAGGGTTGGCCAAATGTACAGTTACAATTACTCTAGAGCTTTGCCCTAACCTCAAATTGAGGGGCCAAGTACTCTCGTGAAGACAAGCACCCTCCCAAAAACTGAAGACAAAGTAGGTACGTCTGTGTTAGGTACCAGGGCAGCCTACCCCAATCACCTTGTGTAAGTCCCTAAAAGTATGACCACTAAGGATACCTCAAATCATAGACACTACCGGGGGGGAAATAGTCGCAGACAGTATGCTATGTGGGCTGGATACCTGAGTCCCCGATTCAGCTCTCAAATCCCCAAAGGGACCCCCAATACACAGAATACCCAAAGGAGTTGTAAGCAAAGGTCGGCTACCTTCACTTACAGTCTGATGTTGTCTCGTATTTAGCTCTGCTTTTACTAGAGTGGTCCCGTAGTATGTGCAGAAGGAATTTTCTCTCTTTTAATGACACTAGTTTTGGTTTCTGATCTTGGACAGTTTACTCACTCTGCCTATCCCAAGATCCTAGCCTAAACTAATGTTTGTTTGCTCTATAAAAATTTACTGATTGATTTTAGGCAGATTTTATGTGTACTTTTTTAGTGTCTTCAATAGGGGTGTTGACATATGATATTTGGTGGGACTCTGACTCAAAATCATGCAAAAGACAATGCTTGAAAATATTCAATTTGATGAAATAAGTTGTATTCTACAAGGGAGAGTCTTTTATACATTCATATTTGTTCCATGCATCCTAGTCACTATAACATTAGCATAACCGGAAAAAAAATAAAAAAATAAAATAAAATAAAAAATAAAAAAAATAAAAAAAAAAAAATAAAAATTCAATGCTTTCTAACAACTTATTTGAAACCAAATAAAGCATATTTTAACCAGCTAAGCAGAATAATGAATTAAAAAATTTGATTTTTCCTTTATAAAAACTTTCTTAGAAAGAAAAAAAAAAACTATTTCCTTAAAAAAAATTATTTTAGGACACAGATCTTGGTAACAAAATATAGCTGTAGATCCTTTATCAGTCCATGAGCAGGTTTCCCATCCCTTCTGAGGTTACAGACATAGTTGCATGTCAAAATTTGGGTGACTAACACCCTGTGCCAGAGGCCACAGAGAGTTACTAGAGGTACTAACGCACTGTTTTTGCATACACAGAGATTTATAAAGCTCTATTTACTCTGCTAAACTGTGTTACTGTAGGAAAAGAGTTCAAAATAAGGCTTTGGGGATCAGATCCAGGGTTGAATATGTGAGGGAAGAATGCTACAAGGTCTTGATGGGCTAGAAAAGGAATGCAGAAGTAGAGGAAGGTCTAGAAGGAGGATGAAATTAGGAACTATTGGAGAGGTAAATCCCCTCTACGGATAGAGGTGATCCCTACTAGCCCAGAACGGGTCTAGAAACAATCAAACAATGCTATCACGCAAGTTCCTAATTGCAAATAAAAGGTAGGTGATGAATACCTACTTGAGTTCCAACGCTTTTGTTCGTAGAAGAGACGTCGCCTACGCTCCTTTGTCTTGGCCGGTCACAGTCCTCCACTATCTCCATGAATGGACACCTGCACACAAAGAGAACCACACAAACACAAGCGTGAAATCTAATATATGCAATTATACATCAGTCAGGAAGGATATAATTCAACATCAACCATTACAAATACAATGAGAATGGAACCATAATGATAGTCATCTATTATTAATAATCAACAAAGGAGAATACAACCAGCGTCCTGACGTCAAGTCCTCCTTTGGCTGGGTGCTCAGTTACACAAGTCTTGCAAAGCTTGAAGGGATGAGGGACAAGTCTCTCTCTCTTTGGTGACAAGATCTCCTTACTTAGGTTAAGCCTTATGGACACAAAGAAGGCTCTTGCAACTCTAATCTCTTGATATCTTCCTTTCAGCACAAGTATTGCCACTAGAACCAGAACTAGCTTGCTCAAGCCATGGAGACAAGCTTTTATAGATGAAAAGGAAGAGATAAGACCAATCACAACAATAATGGATTTGGCTTCATCACTTGGAAACTTCTATGGAATGGTGGAAAACTACTTCCCATTCAAGGAGATTCGAAGCCAAAACATCCTCACTTAACTTGGATTCAGTTGGTGAATGAGTTGGATAGAACTTTCGGAGGTTGATTGGTTCAAAACTTTGCCCAAAAAGGTTGGCACAATTGCGACTCTGGGACAGAGCGCTAATGGCGAGCCCCTTTTATAGGATTTTCCCCATCGACGCAGGCAGTACATAGTAGACCAGCGCTAATGTAAAAAGGGCTATTTTTAAGGGCAAGGTGCAGGAGATGTCTTCAGGGCATATGCAGCTCATGTTCAGAGGTGAATGATGCAAGTGGTTTCAAGTCTTGTCACTTCTCAAAAGTCCTGGAATGAGTCCTCCAAGATGCAAGAGAGAGGTAACAGGGACGGTGACAAACGGTGACAAATTACTGTGTAACAGATGCCCCCTAAAGCATGAGGCCCGAGAGAGAGAGGGGTGAAGTGCTTTACAAGAACATGTGTGACTGAAAACACTGCCGCCGGAGAACGTGCGAAAAGAAGTACAACTGATATCTCAAGTACATGATATATGTGGTATGGGCGCAGCCATCCACAACAGAGTATATATAAAAACTGGATCCCAGGCATGGACGTAGCCATCCGATGAGGATCAATAAATGGACTCGGGTATGGTCGCAGCCATCCAATAAATGAGTCATGTAATGATTACAATAATCCACAAAATGCATCCCGGATTTCGATATGCACAATCCGGGGTCTTGCGCTCCAACTCGATCCGAACACAGTACAAGTTCAGGCATGTGAATACAGGAGTCGAAGTCGAACATGCATGAACATCGTCTGATTACCAGTCAATGATGAAAATTGTTAACAGACGCGAGAGGTCCCACCAATAATGACGATGGTCCTCAAGGTACTATAGGTACAATCCACGGCGTGCGAATCAATGAGCCGGTGTCGAACAGCCGTAGAATCATTCGATCAGAGGCCAATGATGAAAACCTCGCGTTGAACACGAAGAACCTGCCATTGAGGCATGCAGGCTCCAAGGTACCTGATGGGAATCTCTAGGTCACCTTCCTGGATAATGAGCTGAAGTCGACAGGAAGTGATCTTGATCGAAGGTGGGCCATAATGTTTCCCACATCATCGACACGAGATGGAGAGAGACAATATGTTTTGTGTGAGATATCGGAGGGAGGTTGAGTATTCTGCATAGGTCAACTTCTCTTGAACATATTGGCAACACAACAATGGATTTGGCAGTATTTGATGTCAAATGATTAGGGGTCATGATGACAAAACGATGAGCAGGTGAATGGTCAAATAGGATAACCCAAACCCATGGAGGCAAGTGTGAAACGAGATGAGATATCCCCACCCAGACACGAATGCAGAAAGTGCCATGTTCAAGAGCAACATACTGCCGACGACGACGATTATGATTCCTTTATTCCCCCACCATTTCTGGCGAGTACCCCGATTATTTTTGGATGGCAAGCTTGACGGGGATAGCATATGCTTGAATGTTGTCATTACGACAAAACCCGATGTCATTACAGTTTTAACGAGTCTGACAACGTAAAAACTCGGTGTCTTTTCATGTTTAGAGAGTTTGAAAAGACTGCGAAAAGGAAACTCCAGGGGTGTCCTTTTTCATAAAGTTGTGTCTCTCGAGCCTGAAAAAGTATAAAACCATGCTCGAAAGAACCGCCTGACCATTACGACCGAGGAGTACTTTTCGTGAGTAGTGACACCAACCCGAAAAAGTAAAAAAGCGATCGATATCATGTCGTTATGCTCCCATTAACGAACCTGAAACGACAAAGGCCCGACGATCTTTTCATTCTTTATACGATCCGAAAAATAGTTTAAAGACGGCCGCCTCTCATTTATGTTTAACGAGTCAAGAGGAACAACTCGGCGATCTTTTCATATTTAGTGAGTCAGAAAAGAGCTGAAAGATGACTCCATAGTGACTTTTTCGTGTATTTACCGAGTCCGAAAAAGTATAAAATACAACTCGTTTCACCATCGACGCTGCGTAAAAGACCTGTCGCTGCACAAGAAGCAAACGTAAAACCCATTTTCGACAAAAAATACATTAAAATATTCAAAAATAACTTTTCTAAACCCAAAAATGAGTTAAAAAGTCTATAAATAGGGTGAAAATGTAAAAAATATAATTACTTTTACTTTTTACCTCTTGAAGAGTGAGAGTGGTCTGTTTGGGGAGCAAATTTTAGGCGGCGAATACAGCCAATCCGTGCAACCATTCACGATCTCATCGGCTCCAGGTAAGAGGCGCTTCCCTTAGCTCCATTTCTATACCATTTTTTATGCATTTGATTCCTGATTGAGCCTCTGCAAGGGGGATTTTTCAAATTTAGGGCTTCGCCCCATTGGCGCGGGTATCCGGCACGGACCCGTGCTAATGGGGTAAATTACCCAAGGGGGTCGAGCCATTAGCGTGACTGTTTTAAAAACAGTCACGCTAACCGCGCGACTCAAATTTTCCCATGGTTTTACCCATTGCATTTGAATTTCTCTTGGATCATCAATTTACCAATGTTCTAATGATGGTGTATTTGTCCTTGTGGGTGCAGGAAACAAGCCAAAATGGTAGTAGAGTGGAAAGAAAGAGAACATGATGCCGTGGACGCCTTGGCAATCGAGGATGAGGGGTGCATGAATGCTTTGAGGGATTGTGGCCTCAAAAAGTTCTTCCTTACATCATATATGCGGTCTCAACCTGAGTTGCTACAGTTCATAATTGATGCTTGGGATGTGGATGACCAAGTATTTTGTCTACAGAACTAGACCTTAGAGCTTGAGGTATCTGATGTATATTTCATCATTGGGTTGTCACGAAGAGGGGCAGTTCCCATTTTGACTGGCAGTAGACCTTCTGGGGAGAAGGTAGGCGAAGTAAAAGCCCGAGTGTGCCCGGAAGCACAATTCGGGAGACAGAGTGCTAAGGTGGCTATCAACACCATCCGGGATTTGACACTCAAGGTGATTCTATTCACCATCACATGTGCAGCTGGGGTACAAGCGCCCCATGAGGCGAGCAAGAACCATCTGATACTCGCGACGAAATGCCTCAGCCCCACCGTCTTTGATTGGGCTACAACTCTGACCACTAATATCAAAAGGTAGCTCACAAATTGTAAGCGTGCAGATGTGAAACAGTTCGCATATGGCTCGATTGTGGTATCATTCTTCCTGGAGCGAATACCACTTTTCCAAATCCAAAGAGCCGTAGTGGCAGATCCATTGCCATGAGAGCCTAGGATGGCTCGCTGGGCAGCATTGATGCCCAGAGGAGGAGGAGGCCAGGAGATGCCATGGCATCCCGAGTTCTTCATATGGCTTCGTTGACAGCTGATCGTGATCCAGGATTGGCCTTACGCGGGAACCAGTTTCATAGGGGACCCAGACCTTCCATTACGAGAGGGGGAGGAATGGGAGGAGGAGTTAGGTATGAACTCCTTGATTTTGATGTTTTATGTATTTTCATTTTTTTGTCTTTTTAATACATGCCTGTTCTAATGACGATTGTATGTATATGCAGACGTGGGCCCAGAGCGACCAGCCGGCCTGTCTCCTACAGCGCGGAGGGGCCAACCCACAGCCGACCCTCAAGCAAGGGGTACCGTGGGGGAGGAGCTGATACATAATCTCAAGGGGCTCGCCCAAGGGATTCCGAGTTATGCCAGATTGGCGGATGTGCCTTTCGCATATCAGAGGCACACAGTAGGGGTGTCGACTCGCGTCCATCGTCTGTTGAGACGATTGGTGCGTGCGGTGATGTGCTATCATGAGCACCACCGTGATTAGACTCCTAGGTTTTATTTTCTGCATATTTTTTTGAGAGACATGTGCCTCAGATGTACGGAGAACACAGACTCTATCCAGACATGTACATTTATTTTTTGAGCGCCTCAGTGCGCCACACAATATATATATATATATATATATATATATACACGGTGTTATGGTTTACTGTATTTTATGCTTCTTGTATTATGTTGATTTACATATTATGCAAATGTCTGTCCAATACATAGTTAGCTAATGCATCAGTTACTGCATTAAGTCGTCTTGGAATATGTTGATAAGTAATGAAATAAAAATCTCTTTCAAATAACTTAACACGTAAATACAACCTTAAAATCCGATTATCTCTGACGGAATAACGCCCGTTGAGCTGGTGGACTACAAGTTGAGAATCTAAGTTTACAACCAATGTGTGAATTCCGAGGTTAATCACCTCAGCTAATAATTCAATCACAACACTATATTCAGCAACATTGTTTGTTGTACAACCCAGACACACCCTTGAATATCTACTAACTCACCACGAGGATCGTAGATCACCCATGCCGCAGATGACAAGTTGCGGGTACTGTAGGAAGCACCATCGGTGAAACCAACGTAAGGCGATCCAGACATCTGTTCAAGAAGAAAAAGACATAATAAGGCAATCATGCCGACATACTGAGATAAAAACTAAATAAACACGCACACACAACACACTTCTGAAAGCATACGTATGTACAAAAGTAAAGCGCGCGCATGATACTCAGTTTAACTCAAGCCCTTTTTCAGGAGTTTGCCTTATCGCACTGTTGCATAACCGGCCTAGATAATGTAGGCATCGCTCGGCCTATTGTATAAAATGATCAATGGCACCGATGATCTGCCCATGCCCCCCAGCCGAGTGAGGTTTACAAGCTAGAGGATCATTGTCCCCTTTGGCAGAGGGACCAAGGGTCACAACAGTGTGAAATGAAGGACCAGAGCGAGCAGAAACCAAACCGAGTGAAGCAAGGTTCGGAGGTGGGAGGGAGAAAAAACCCATGAGGGTAGGGTCTTTGAAAAGCCCGGCTCCCACACTCTCAAAAGGAACGGAGGCATGTTCAACGAAAGGTACATTTCCCTCAGAAGAGGAAGCGAGGAAGGAAAGCTGGTCTACCATGAAAATTTTCCCTTGGTGAGGTAAACAGATGACACGGAAGAGGGATGAAGCCACAGCACGCATGGCATACGTCCAACTCCAGCCCAGAAGGAGGTTGTATGTGAGATCCGCGTCAACGACCTCAACTTCTACTTCCACAGTTTTCCCTTCTAAGGTGATGGGCAATCGTTGAAGAATACCATAAGGACGAGATTCTCTCCCATCGAAAGCTTCCAAAGCCGTAGGAGACTGGCTCAGAGTCAGAGACCCGATCGCTTTCCAACAACCAATAGACATAATGCAAGTTGATGCACCCTCATCAATAACTGTACGATGAATCGTTTTTGAGTTGATGATGACTTGGATAAGAAAAGAGATCTGATGAGGCAGCCTCGGGACATGGCTCTCGAGATCGAAGGTAATCAGATTCGAATCTGTCGGGTCGATGCCACCGATGGCCGATAGCAAGGACTTCCTCTGAGGGGGGTAGCTCTGGAGAACTTCTAAGGCGGACATAGCCGACGGAGCCTGCGCTAAGTCCTCTACGATGCTATAGTGCTTGGCAGCACGAGCATTTGGGTTGTAAGAAGATCGCCTGAGTACTCCTTTAGGAGGGGGTCGGATGGTCGTCTCAGTACTTGGTCTCTCGATATGGAGTGGACCAGAGTTGGACGAAGGAGCACTTGAGGGAACCTCGAGCTCCTTCCCGGTGGACGATGGATACTCCTTTGCTCGAGTCGTCACATGAACGGGGATAGATCCAGCCATGAAGACTTGGGAACCAAAGGGAGAAGAAGACAGATCAGCCACCATTTGAGTCTGCTGAGAGGGAAAGGGTTCTTTAAGAACCGTAGGAACCCCAAGAGTGACTTTCAACAAGAAACTAACTTCGGATCGCCTTGGGCAATCCTTAGTGTAGTGATCCTCCTCACAAATGAGACAAGGATATTTAGGTTTGCGCTTAGCTCCTTCCTCGGCTGGAGGTTTGGAGGATTCTTGTTTAGGTTGTTCAGATGTATTTTTCCTTTTCCCTTTTTCTTTCCTTTCGGGGCCTTACCCGCCGTGGTGGAATGGATGGCATTGACCTCGGAGGTACTACCAGAATTTGAACCACCCTGAGAAGTGTTTTCGTTAGAAGCACCTGACTTTTGCTTCCCAGGGTTTGAAGATGATTTTTTAGAGGCCGGGTTCATAGAGCAAATAACTCCATCGACAGATAGCTTCGGCGGAGCCTAGGATGTACCGGGTCTTGGGGCATCCGGAAAATACTCATACAAGGTACCTGACTGAGAGTAAACTAAGTCCAGGTACTAAGCACGCGCGATCGCTTGCTCTTCAGTCACGCAGGCTCCCATAGCAATGTCCCGTGCAATCTTAGGGACCAAGAAAGTTGTGAACCAATTGGTGAGGAGTTGATCAGGAATCTTTTCCCTTTTGAGCTTTCTAACTGATCAATTGTGCTTTGATACCATGTGATTTTTTTTCTATCGTAGCTATTGGAAATTATTATTCTAACTAAAAATTTAATTATGTAGTTTATTTGCTACGACAAACAACGAATAAAATCACAACTGTATTTTTCACCATAAAAATACTACAGAAAATAAAATACTAGAAAATGAGAAATTCTAGCACACCACAATAATTTTGACGCAGTTAGTTTTGGAAAATTTCCCCAAAAACACCCAACATGGGTAAACGAGTGCAATCGATGAGGGTTTTATTATTAATATTCAACAATAATTATGAGTATGATAATTTAGATGCCCAACTAACAATCTAATATGAGGAAAATACTTGAAAAAATATCGTGATAATTTTCTCTCAACCCACAACTATTCTTTGCCTCTGAAACTTCCTCCCTAGCCTTTGCGCTAAGCTCCCTGCATTAACCTCTGCACAGATCTTACGTTGGCCGTCTAGAAATTTCAGCCTTCCTTCTTTCGCCTCTCCCTGGAATTGGAAATATTCCTCCCAAAATGATGCTACCCTCCTCTTCCACATGCTACTCAGCCTTTGGCTCTATCTTCTCTACTGAGCTACTTCTTCTGATAAAATCGAACTACCTGGGCAACTGAGTATCTACACTGGATAATTTCTCTATCACCACATCGACTTCCTCTTATAATCCAATATTGGAGCACCAATGACCAAGAATAAAACTTAATCAATGGATAAGATCATATCTGGATTGATCTGTGTCATTTTCTAGATGATTCTTGCCTTATCTCAATTAATACTGATTAATTAACCATATTCCCTGAGTTTAGACTTGGGAAATATTTAAAAATCGGTTAATAATATAATTGAGACACTTCTAGGCAGAATTTCCATAAACGATTTCTGGGTTTTGGAGATCTCATGTATTCTAGCCTCTTCACCAAATTTCATGGCTAGAACCCATATGTTGCTACAATAAATAACACATATATCTCCACATCAAATTAATGAACAATTCACTAAAACTGGGGTCTTGTGCTAAGTTGGCACCCAAATTTTTTGGACCATTTTAGATTTTGGAAAGAGTGGGAACAATGGCTTAGAGATTGGTCTTAATTCCCACAATGAAAGCACATAATTTATTTCACATTTGTTTTCTTAAAAGTATGTACATGAAACAAATCATGTCATTGATTGGTCTATGATACAAGTGGAATCCGAGGGATACTTCCAACTAAAATCACTATGTATCATGGATAGTAAGCATATAATGCTTTGGAATAGTGTAATGGAGTAGGTCATGGTGCAATGGAAGCACGTTGGACTAGATGAAATGAACCAGGAGATAACAAATCAAATGAGGCCATCCTACCCATTTTTTTAACATATAAATGAATGTATGAACTATAAATATAGATCTCAGATTTTTTTTTTTTTAATTCATTAACAGAACATCAAGGATAATGTTTTTTTAAGGGGGTTGGATTTGTAACAACCCTTTTTGTTACCATTATATTTTGTATAGATAGTTGTGTATTTCCAATGTAAGAATCATGAATGGTGAGAGCGAATGGACTGTAAACTCAAGAATTAAATGTAAAATCAAATAACTAGACTGAGGAGAGGATGACATAGACCATAGTTCTAAGCGAAGATGGATCTCACTTGTTTGAAATCCACGAAACTACCTTAGAGTTATTACTGGAGTTGGTTTTGACCCAATCAAGCTACCACTACCTGCCAATAATTAATATGAGATTGGACAAATTGGTGAGGGGAACAAAAAAGTTCCCATATCCACTTGAAGAACAAGGAACAAATAGGAAGAGGATGAATCTTCAAGAAATAAAAGAAGTACTGAAGAGAGAGAATACAGTTAGGATTGAGAGAAGAAATAAAATTGCAAATAAAGAGAGATGATGCTCCTTCAAAAAACAAAGGGATGCAAAATAAAGTATATGTATGCACAATAGATAAGTGAGTGAGATTCTTGCTCTGAATTCAGTTATCCTTCTACATATTCTTGATTGGTTGTTTTTTCTTCTTGGGAATGTCCAAGACTAGCGCGAAGAGCATGTAACTATGGAGCATGATAGAAGGAAGCCAAGGAGATCGTGGAACTAATTGTTGATCCCCATGCTTTATGAAAATTGGGTGTTATTCCATGTTTTTTGTCTTTGAGGCCATTGGACTATGTGTTGGAGAGGTAAATCCCCTCTACGGATAGAGGCGATCCCTACTAGCCCAGACCGGGTCTAGCAAAAATCAAACAATGCTATCACACAAGTTCCTAATTGCAAATAAAAGGTAGGTGATGAAGACCTACTTGAGTTCCAACGCTTTCGTTTGTAGAAGAGATGTCGCCCATGTTCCTTTTCCTTGGCCGTTCACAATCCTCCACTATCCTCATGAATGGACACCTGCACACAAAGAGAACAACACAAACACAAGCATGAAATCTAATATATGCAATTATACATCAGTCAGGAAGGATATAATTCAAAATCAACCATTACAAGTACAATGAGAATGGAACCATAATGATATTCATCTATTATTAATAATCAACAAAGGAGAATACAACCAGCGTCCTGACGTCAAGTCCTCCTTTGGCTGGGTGCTCAGATACACAAGTCTTGCAAAGCTGAAGGGATGAGGGACAAGCCTCTCTCTCTTTGGTGACAAGATCTCCTTACTTAGGTTAAGCCTTATGGACACAAGAAGGCTCTTGCAACTCTAATCTCTTGATATCTTCCTTTCAGCACAAGTATAATTACCACCTAGAATCAGAACTAGCTTGCTCAAGGCATGGAGACAAGCTTTTATAGATGAAAAGGAAGAGATAAGATCAATCACAACAATAATGGATTTGGCTTCATCACTTGGAAAATTCTATGGAATGGTGGCAAACTACTTCCCATTCAAGGAGATTTGAAGCCAAACCATCTTCACTTAACTTGGATTCAGTTGGTGAATGAGTTGGATAGAACTTTCGGAGGTTGATTGGTTCAAAACTTTGCCCAAAAAGGTTGGCGCGATTGCGACTCTGGGACAGAGCACTAATGGCGTGCCCTTTCAATAGGATTTTCCCCATTGGCATGGGCATAACACAGGGGACCAGCGCTAATGTAAAAAGGGTTGTTTTTAAGGGCAAAGAGCAGGAGATGTCTTAAGGGCATATGAAGCTCATGTTTAGAGGTAAATAATGCAAGTGGTTTCAAGTCTTGTCACTTCTCACAAGTCCCGGAATGAGGCCTCCAAGATGCAGGAGAGGGGTAACAGGGACGGTGACAAACGGTGACAAATTACTGTGTAATAGGGAACCCGCAGAAATAGCTGGCCAAAGCGAAGACTTGACACTCACAAAATCTGTGAAGAAGAAATACAAGTTAGAGAAGAAGCAGAGGGGCTATGTGATTACTCGCATTCAAGACAAAGGGGTGTGCGTAGCCACTCAACTGCTGGCAGGAAAAGTGATGAGAAAATGCCACGGCAATGAGGTACTAGAAACGGTCATCGCACTGGCTGAACAATGCACTGAAGGGGTACAATTCAACTGGATGCAGTTCCTCTACAAGAAGTTCCTAACGATCTGCAAGGAGGCTCAGGAGCAAGGTAAGACCTTCCACTACATGTGGTTTCTCTTATCCATATTGTTGGTTGCAGGGGAATTTCCGGAGGACAGTCACTTTTCTCCCCTTGATGAGGACTTGCCAGAGGCAGTGAAATATGCGTCGCTCTGGGCAACAAGGCGTTCCACGTGCATCTGCGAGATCAAGATCTTTTGGATACTCATGGAGGTGAGCATACGGATGTGTATCGACAAATGACTGCACCTATCCCCCACGGTATACAATAGTCTGCAGAGCTTTGCAAACTTTGAGGTAGATATGCACAATGTGTATATCAAGGCGCAAAAGGATCCGAAGCAGAATTTGACCAAACTCCCATTCAATGCAAGTGATGACGTTTTTTTCGCGGTGCTCGACTCATGGCCACCCGAATGGCATGCCTTGGATTTGGCAGCATGTGATGAGGTAGCGATACAAAGACAAAAGGATGTTGCTAAGCTTCTGGCACAATAGAAGCAAAAAGAGCAGTTAGCCGAGGAGGTAAGGGCTTCTCGCAAGGCAGCAAAGGCTACTGCAGAATAGACCAAGGCCACCGAAAAAACAATAGCAGTTGGGGCCACTATGACACAGGAAGAAAGAGGACTGGACCTAACCATAGGACATGGGACAGATGATACGGCGAAAGGCGTGGACCCAAGCACCACCTCTACACAATTGAAATGGCTGCGCGGAATAGAACGAACAGGGCCACAGAAGAAGACCAAGGCTTCCATATTGGATAGGGAGCCTATTACACTGATAGAGGGTGATATATACGACATCGGCGACATAGTTCATGAGGTCACTATGGAGGTGCTCCAAGAAGTAATGACGGAGCAGCAGAATGTGTTGGGGACTCTCAGGGCACAACTGTAGGGACTTCAGGTGTGACTCCCAGAAGAAAGAACGGTAGCCATTTGTGGTTCCATGGGAGCATCGACAATAGAGCAATTGTTGCGGGCCAAAATGGCTAACACCATCATGCTATCAAAAGGAGCACTGATAGCAGACATCGTGGAGGATAGAGCTGTGGTAGGACAGATCAAGGGACTTAGCCTAAATTTGTCCGCCCTTCTGCAGGATATTTTATACCAGCTACAAGACGGAGTGACGACAAAACTCTGCTCTAGGGAGGGATGCACAGTGCAAATGATAAGTGAACAATGAATCAACATCAAATAGCTTAGCCTACAACGTGATGAAGCGGTGGCTTAGAACCAGCAGTTGGAGCAGATCGTAGAGGAAGCATGTCGTCGCGTCCCAGAACTGGAAATTGCGAAAGATTTGCCTATAGGAATGTGGATCCACAAGTTGGCCAGTGGATTTCATGAGGCAAAGGAGGAAGCTACGAGGATCCAACTGGACCTCAACCTCCAAATTGTTGAACTACGATTAAAGGCACAACCCTCCACGCCCCTAGAAGTTTGAGATCAGTGCACCGGCGATATCCGAAAAAGGTTGGAAGAAATTGAACAGGCAGTGTAGAGCTGTACCATGTTGTTGGAAGAATTCTTCGGGGTCCTCACAACCTCACAGGAGGACCCCACCATACAACAATTCGAAACAGAGGTGCAGGAGCTTCAAATGCAATATGATAGTGTGTGAGGGATAGTACAGATAGTGGTCCTAACTTAGCAGCTTGCGAGGTTACAACAGGCAAAGACATTGAAGGAACAATGCAACGTGCAAAAAAGTGGAAGTACTTAAAGCACGCGTCCAGCCTTGGATTAATGAGGCCTTCCTCATCATGGCCGAAATCGAAGGAGAAATCATGTAAATGAAAGCAATGCGTGACCTGAGACAGGGATTTGACCCTAACACTGAGCATTTGGTTGAGCGAGAAAAACGGATCCAGCGGGCGGGCAAAGCAGTGCACTACGGATCTTCGCACAACACAGGCATAGCTGGATGGACTTCATGTGAAGATCGCCATGCGAACAGAGTGACTCCAGACGAGTCATGATGATTGTGTTGAGGGCCTATTGGGCAGTGGATCCCCCCATAACAGGTTTTCGGGGCTTGAAGCCTGAATTTTGGTCAAGTGCAATGTCAAGACCTCGCAAAATGCAGGCGCGGAGTGCGAGAGTCTAGGGTTGTCTACCCTAAAATAATGTAATTTAATGTATGGCATGTCAGCCTACCCATGGTTCACGGACCATGGGATTGTATAAATAGGGCAAGGCTCTAAGTGTAAAGTCAGTCTTAGTTTTTGACAAGTAACAGATAGATGTGAAGGCATGGTGAGAAGATAGAAGTAAATCTGAAGTGTATTGGGTCGTAGTGGTAGGTAGAGGCTCTACAACTGAGTGCATAGAGGCCCAGTAGAGTCTGCAGCTGAGTGCACAGACCCCTGCAGCTGAGTGTGCAAGGCGGAGTTGGGATTATACTTGGACAGAGAATTAATAAAAGATAAGTTGATTATGAAATATTGTGTGTTTATTCTTCTGTTATATTTATGCATCTCTTTACAGTCTTATGATTGCACACACTTGTTATGGATGTTGAATGATTAATGAGAATATTGGGTCCACACAATTAAGTTAAGATCTATAAAAATAACATAGCAAGGATAAAGGATCTAGACAACACCTCTTTGCACTCTCTACAGAGCTGCCGGAAGAAGTTGCACAAGTTGCGAAGGACAAACCACTGTGCAGAGCAGCGCAAGTGCGCAGGTTTGGTTCGCGAACTTCCTAGACTTCATCAAGACATCCCTAGGGTTTGGAAACCTGGTTCTAGCACCTTCCAATACTACCTCGAGTGAGACCTCAATCCGTGCACCACAGACTATTACCAAAAGGACCGGTAGTTTCAGGATTTGTTTGGCTAAATCACTTTCTAAACTTGGGTCAGGCCCTAACACACCAGCACAAGAAATGATACATGAAAATATGTATAAATCATAGAATATTATTATTGATTATAACATAAAAATGATAACTGGTAGAGATATTTGAGTTTTGATTAATCGATATTTTATATAATAATAATGTTAGAGTTTGTTGATGATACCGATTTCAGGAAAGAATTGTGACTTATGCGAAGAATGGATCGATAGTTTTTATTCTATTCCTTTTGTAACAATTGAAAGATGGATTATAACTAATTCTATGGCATGAAATTAGGTCATTATGTATAACTATTGTTACATGTAGAGTGAAGGATATTCAAACACAATTTACAAGGGGTAACTTACTACAGGAAACAACCATGTCACGAAGACATTGTGCTTGAAGAATATAGGGAAATGTGTTTGAGAAACATGACATTATGTTTAACGTAATGGCCTTTGGTTAATTATGTTTGAATTAAGGATTAAGTTTCTTTAGCAAAAATTCAAGAATGTACAAGGATTATAATCCCTTGTTTCCATTGAGTGAGGGGCAAACTCCCTCACGAAATGTTTAATAAAATAAATGTTTGATGGTTTTCCCTTTAGAGTTTCTAGGGTAATATCAGTGTTTGTTTATGGGCTAGCCTTTTGTTTATCTTAATGATATGATCACTTTGCATAATTTTGAAGATTACATTATTCATTATGTTTTAACAAGAATAGTCAATTGAATAATGTTAATGATGCAAAATCCAACAGAGTGCATTATGATAACAAGTTGCATTAATTATTATTCCTTTTCACACATAACTATTCGATTTCTATGATTACTTAATTTTTTTGGTCATGTAAGAGTGGAGCCTTCTATTTATCCTCAAGAAATGTTACATATATTACATGTATTTACTAGTGTAAAGACCATCAAGGGCTAACTCGATGAAGATTAACCCGAAACAACCCAAAACAAGTCTGAAACAAACTCACAACCTTATACCTTAACTTACATCTAAACCTTCACCCCATATCCAATCCGATGGCTATCCTTTGAGACCCCCAATGATCCAATGGTCATTAAAGAGATCGCTTCGGAGATATACATGGCCTTTACTAGCTTTATAAGGCCGACCGGGTAAATGAACTGTTAAAGTATAAAGCTTTGGGTCTGTTCTAGGACTTAACCTCCTCCCTTGTTGAAACCTGATGATCCTTCGATCCAGATCCCTTATGAACTAATGGTCATGAACACTATCGCTTCGGAAACATGCGCCCCTTTTACCTAGTTCACGGACCCGATAAGGATTATGAGCCATCGGTTTATAAAAGTTCGGGTTTGGGATAAGACATAACCTTTGATTACTTTTGGAGCCTGATATCCAAATGATAAGGTCCATGTTGATCTTTTGGTCCTCCAAGATATTGGATAGGAAACTTGCATGGTCTTTAGCCTCTTTACGGACTCGGTGAAGATTATGAGCCGTTGTTCTAAAAATCTTTGGGTCTGCTTGTATAGTTAACCTTCGATCATTTTCCCTCCCGATGTCCATTCGATGGCGAAGGCTATGAAGATCTGTGATTGATGACTTGCCAAGAAGCCTATTGTTTACCCAGTGCCCCTCCCCTCTAGAAAACTTTGTTTTACGCATTTCGAGAGATCAACGATTAAATTTTGTTTTGCTTCCACTCGCTCCTGCTCCCACTAGTCTTATTCCTTGTTCATTTTTAATAGTCTGGAAGTTCTCCATGTCTTTGGCCACCTGTGTTTGACAACCCTCATGCAATTTCCGAGAGGGTAACCAATCCCAATCATACTTGCTGTAACTTTATTTTCATAACACTCCTTCATTCGCCAGACGATCAGCTAGCTTGTTGACTTTTCTTCGCACATGAACAAAGCTAACCGTTCTCAGGGTTTGAAGGTGGGTATGAATACGTTGAAAGACCTGTAGAATCTTCCAAGGTTTTGAAACTTTTCCTGGTGCTTTTCCATTTCATATCTTCTTGGTCACATTAATAATCAATTCAGAGTCTACTTCAATGATGGCATTACGTAAATTTGACTCAATCAGTATTTCCAAGCACTGCTCTGATGCCATGAGCTTTGCCATGTTATTAGTGGCAGTCCCCAAATGATTGTGAGAGATGTCCTTAATGGCCCCCTGCTCATCTCTAATGATCCCTCCAAAACCAGCTATCCCTGGGTTACCTTTAGAGGCTCCATCAATATTGAATTTCAAGAAACCATAAGGAGGAGGTTGCCATAGGTCTTTATCAACTTTTTTTTGGCTCACACCCTTGTTTATGCTCTGGGGAACTAGCGAATGGAGACTCAGCTACAGTAGTATATGACCATCCTATGGCAGAGTATAGTCCTTAGGAGGTATCCCTAAAAGGTCTCCAATAGTGTCTTTGAGCTGCCTTAAAATTTGTACAATAATGTTCTGGGTTGAGCCAGTTTTACTCTTGAAAATCCTGCCATTGCGTTCTTTGTAGACATCCCAGATTAAGAAGCCTAGAAGCAGAGTCCAAGTTTATTGATGATTTCATTTCCTAAGAATTCTTTTCTCCAGTTATTCAAAGTGTTTATAATGTTGAGTCTGTCCCTATTAGTCTGCTTGAAGATTGAGGCCACCCAATCCCACAAGGTAGAGGTGAAAGGGAAAAGGTTGAGTAAGTGTTCCATCATCTCTTCTTTTGAGCCACATAGATGGAATTTGGATGGGCCAACAAAACCCCTTTTCCAAAGATTTTCCCAAGTTAGAATTTTCTTTTGTTGAACCAGCCACATAAACAACTTTATTTTCATCCAATGTTGGTGCCGCCACATGTCCTTCCATACCTTATCAGGGTTTTGAGAATCAATCCATAGGGCTATTCATTTAGCTTCTTTGCGATTGAAGTTACCTTCTATGTTTTTCCCCATCTCAGTTGGTCAGATGAGAATGATACCCAAACATTCCTCTATTCCAAGTCCCGAGCAAGAGAGACTACCTGAGCTTTCAAAGGGCTCTCTTCACTATAGCCCAGATCCTTCCATATTCTCCATTTACCATCATTCCTTGCTTGATCCCAGAAGTCACTTACCATGCATAAGCCGTTGTTGTTAGTGTCATTCTTGAGAGCAGTTAGTTCTTCCCTAAACAAGTTTGGTTCCTGCTACCATTTTTCCTCCTAGAATCTTACCAAGCTTCCAACGCAAATCTCCCTGAAGCTTTGCTACTGGACAATGGCTCTATTTTCCCAAGCAAGATTCCAAATATGAGAGCCCTTAATAAGCCTAGACATTTGGATATGATCCTTCTCCTGCCAATTATTTGCATATTTCTGTTTCCAAAGCGTGGCCCAGGGGGCTGCTGATTCCTTAAGCCACCTCCACTAAAGCTTTTCACTCGAGACTATGCTAAGGGTTACAAGGTCATGAAGCCCCAAACCACCATGGGCCTTATGTTTGTAGATCTTGTCCCAAGCTACCAATGCCCATTTATTTTTCTCTTCCCCTTTGCCCCAGAGAAAATCTCTTTGAATGTTCCTAATCTGTTGCATAACTCCTATAGGAGCAGGAAGAGTTCACATCATAAAAATGGGTATCGCCTGTAGGACAACCTTTGTAAGCACAAGGTGACCTACAAAATTCAAAGATTTGCACGTCCATTTCCTAATATTGTCTTGAATTTTGTTGATTACCAGCTCCCACACTTCCCTGCTTAAAGTTTTGTCTGTAAGAGGGATTCCAAGGTACTTAGAAGGTAGCTAATCCCTTTGAAACCCTAGAATTCTGGTGAGGTTTCTCTGAATAGAAATGTCAGTATTAAAAGAGAAAAATTTTGATTTGTCAAGGCTTACCTCTATACCAATGGCCATAGAAAAGTCGTTCAAGATTTGTTTAAAAGCTTTGGCTTCCTTGACCATCGGAATAACCTACAGCATAGTGTCATCCACAAATTGTTGGTGAGTTGAAGCGTCTCCATCTATGATAATTTTTAGTCCCTAAATTCTTCCTTAAGCTCTTGCACTTTTTATCACTCTGCCTAGCCCTTCCATCATGAGCACAAAGAGGAAGGGGGAGAGCGGATCTCCTTGTTTGAGACCCCTGGAAGGCATAAAGGTTCCTGAGGGTGAGCCATTAAGTAGGATTGAAAAATTGGCCATGGATACCAATGCCATAATGCATCTAATCTAGTTGTGGTCAAAACCATAAGCTCTTAGCACAGCCCTGATGTAAGACCAGCTTAGCTTGTCATAAGCTTTCACTAGGTCAAGTTGTATGATCATACCAGCTTTCTTATTTCTCTTAAATGAGTGTACCATCTCATAAGCTTGTATGATATTATTGAGAATCTGTCATCCTTCCACATAACTAGTTTGCTCCTCTGAGACCAGAGCTGGAAGAAGGGACTTGAGTCTATTAGCGATCACTTTGGAAATAATCTTGGATACCACATTACATAAAGCTATGGGTCTGAATCTGTCTGGTGTCATAGCTTTTTCCTGTTTTGGAAGCAAAGATATGAAAGAGGCATTGAGAGCCTTCAAAACTATTTTGGATCTTCTGGAGTCTTCCATAAACTCAAGGATTTCTTGTTTGACTATTTTCCAGCATGATTTGAAGAAGTCCACATTGAATCCATCTCGGCCAGGAGCTTTCCCATTTGTCATGTCATTGATAACTTCGCTAACCTCATCTTCAGACACTGGTCTATTAGGATTGTGATTGTATTCCCTTGTTACAAGCTTGGGAATGTACTTTGTGAAATTATTAATGGACATTGAACTGTCTAAGAGAGGCTCCTTTGCAATGCTAAGGAAGTGTTGAACTAGGACAGATTCGATTTCTTTGTCGAAGACAAGCTCTTTCCCTTGAGATCTTTGAGTTTTGAAATTCTGTTATGTGACCTGTGATCCAAAGTTGATTTATGAAAAAACTTTTTGTTTCTTTCCCCTTCTAATCCACAACACTTTCGATTTCTGCCTCCAAAATATCTCCTCTTGGATGCACTTGTCTTCCCATTCCTTATGAAGAGAATCTGCTTCAGTTTTCCTTTCCTCGGTAAAACCATCTATGATTATGCTCTGATTGATCCCCTGGAGTTTCTATTCGACTTCTCTTTTGGCATTAAAAATAATACCAAACTCTTTTTTGTTCCAATCTTTGAGTCTGAATTTTATGTGTTTAAGCCTTTGTTGTAGCAAGAACATTTTAGTGCCTTGAATGGGCATATTTTCCATCCACCATTTGTTAATATTGATGGTGAAGTTAGGGTGAGAGAGCTAGACATTTTCGAACCTAAGAGGTCTATTCTTTGGTGTACCCATAAAAGAGGCTTCAAGCTGGACAAGCTAGTGGTCCGAGCCTCCAAAGGGAAGAATTAGAGCTAACAAGTCAAGGCCTATGAGAAGGAGGTCCTCTAAGATTATGAATCTGTCTAGTTTAGAGGAAAATTGAGAAGCCCCTCCTCTCTTGTTGTTCCAGGTGAAAGTACCATTTATTGTTTCAGCATCCACTAGTCTCATATTATTTATGAAGTTCTGGAAGGCAATGAAGTCTCACCCTAGTGTTCTAGTGCCACCTTTTTTCTCTGTAGGATATTTGATCATATTGAAATCCCCTGCCAGAATCCAGGGCATATTAGAATATCTCTCTCTCAACTCCTCAAGGGAGGTGAGAAGCTTGAGTTTGTCTTCTAGTTTTTGAGGACCATAGACATTTGTAATCATGTAAGTCTCCCTATCACCCAAAGGTTGAATCACCAACGATAGATAGTTCCTGGATGCTTCCGCATCGAGGATTCCAAGTTTCTAGGGATCCTAAAGCGTAAGAATCCCCCCTTCTGCATTATCTGCCTTAGCCTCTAGACACTCATACTTTCTTAACCATTTTCTATGTAATTCTCTGATCTTGTCCATCGAACACTTAGTTTCCTGACTAAAAACCATGTCTAGTTTTTCTTCTTTTATTCTACTATTAAGATTTCTTTGTTTCCTTTTACTTCCTAGGCCCTTGATGTTCCATGTTGTCAACTTCATTAAGAAAGGTTTGTAAAGGAGTAGTTGGTGAGATCTCTCATCTTACCTGAGTTAATCATGAGTTTTCCACATTCGGTTAGTAGCTCATTCTATCTTTCTCTCCCTCTTTTCCTACCCGGATTCTTAGAAGAATGCCTTGGTGTTTCCTCCATTATTTTCATCCCTCTATTCTCCTGGCTGTCATGGATTCTCTTGAATCCATAGCCCTTCAATTGGGACCTCCAGAGGAAGAGTTGTTTAACCCTATCAAACTCCTCCTTTGGCAGGGAGTCAACCCCTTTGGTAATACCCTACTCCAGAAACTTCTCTAGATCTAAGTTCGCCCTCTCAAGAATCTCCTGCAGTTCATGGTCCTTCATTCCCTCCTCACTTGGGGTCATCTCATGGTCCCTACTGAGCTCCACAATGTTCGGTAGATCATCTTTTTGCTGGTTGTTCTTTGGTATATCCTCCATGCTAGCCTCCTTATCCTTCTCATTGGTATTAGTCTCTGATTCCTGGTTTGCTCTATTGTTTCCTACTTCTTCTTCTAAGATTTTTAAACTATTATGGCTCTATTGCCCATCCTCTTTGGTTTTCTTTTGGTACCGCTTTCCTCCTTTCCCTTTGCCCCCCACTTTAGTGAAACCCTTGGGATATTTGCTTGTGTTGGTTTTTGTATTGCTCTCCTATTTGTTTAATGGGCAGTCTCTGTATAGGTGCCCGTGCTCATGGCACTTATGGCATCTGAATGGGACATGTTCATAGTCCACTGCATGCACCCATTCTTCATCATACACTTCTAAAATGATCTCGTCTGGAAGTGCCCCAGATAAGTCCATTTCCACACAAATCTAGGTGAAGGAAGTGTATCTACCTCTTAGAGTCGCATCTGATATTTTTATGAAATGCCCTAGTTTATTGCCGATAGCCTTTAGAGATTTCGACAACCAATAATCTAAAGGAAGGGAGTAAAGTATTATCCATACTAGTATCGATGTGAAGGTTTCTCGCTCTGGGACAAAGTTCATCATCCATGGTCACATGTAAAGGCATGCAACAATGTAAAAATGGGGTCCTCCCTTGAACACTTTGTCTTTATCCTCTAAGCTTGTGAAAACCATTGTAAAGAAGCCCTTGGACCCAAGGTGGAGGTTTATTTCCCCCTTTGGTTTCTAGTGATTCCTTATCCATGCTTGTAGAGCCTTCTCCGTCGGCCAAATCCCCATAAATTTGCAGATAACCACGTATTCCACCATGTGATCTCTGTGCACCTGTAGCGTTGGTTCACTTAAAACGACCTGAGTAATAATGGTCAATTTGGGTTTATAGACCTCTGTTTTACTCATAGGAGCTACTTTCTAACTGTTGCCCCATGTCCTCCTTTCTCTACTAGCTTCCTCATGATTCCCTTCTTGTCCATGAGGTCTGATATTTTCCAATTTTTTTGTGTTAATAGCCTATGTTGCCACCTCCAATGGTTTCTTGAAGCGGTGCGATTTGGATCCCTTGCTTCTATCCGTAGCTACTTGGCTGTAGGAGGGAGAAGAACTCCCTCCTTCGCATCCTGCCATGGTGACTAGTGACAAAACCCTAACGCAGAACCTTTGCTACAGAGCAATCTTCACGGTGTCCTCAAGATCCTAGACCGATTTGTATGATTACTTCACTTTTATGATGGTGATTATATAATTTGATGATAAGTTAAACATGTGATCCATGGGATGCTATATGTTAATAAAACTTGATAAAAAGATTTAATCATGTGTGTTTTTCATGAGGTATATGAAGGGATGTGACAAGTGGTACTAGAGCTAGGTTGCAACACTAATGCCTCTTGGGTTTTATAAGAAAGAGAAGGAGTAGATGTATGATGTTATTGGATACATCATCATGTATGATACTAATGAAATTAAATGGAAATATATGCAGTAGACTACATTTAATATGAGATGCATGATAGCGCTAATGATTGTGTTGAAGAATGATGGTGTTAATGATTTCTTTGAAGAATAATTATACCAATGGAATTTGAGTCCTTATGCTGATAAAAGATAGTTAGAAATTCTAGTTAATGTATGGACAATGTTGAATACTCACACAGTAAATAGTGATAGTCTGAATTGAATACCAACATTTGTATCCATAATTTTAGGATAATGTTTAATGATCATTAAAATAAAATGTTTGGAATTGCAATGCATCACTTACAATTTTTAGAAAAGAATTAATACATGCATTGCTTTGTTAATAGCAAACACAGTGTGATAAACAAAGAATGTAAGAAATGCAAGGTTGTCCTTGATGTTGTTGATAACATGCTAAAATGTTTAGAAAACATGAAAGAACCCTCTTGAATGTTGAGAATAAGAAATAATTCAAGTGGTAGGTCTTGTTGAGTAAAATGATGCTTAGTATGATCATAATAGTTAACGACTGATCATATTTTGTTGAAGAATTACTTTGAATGTCAATTGAATTTATGATAGTTGGTGGCAGTGTTTATGTAGTAAATTGCACTATCCTCATCCGAATTTTCATGGCATGATACCATATGTTTTGATAAAAAAATTAGTAGCATCATTCTTGAGAAATTCAATACTAACATATTGTACGCGATATGTCGAAAAATTATTAGATTTATCCCTAAAGGTATATTGCGATAAGTTATTGGAACATGAACCATTCGATTTTTTATTGAAGATTATTGTTCAATTTGTAAACAACTCGATATTAGTAGTTCACATTTCTAACTTAATATTGGCAATATGTTAATTGAATTTGTGTTTGTTTTTGGCTTCTAATTTTTACTAGTATCTATTATCGATAGTCAATTACAAATGGTAAATTAGGATTCTTGAATGATTAAAGTTTTGTATGTGAATTTATGCATATTAAGATAGTATGCAAGAAACTATGATGGCTACAAAAGTAGATATTTGTTTAAATATGCATAAGCATGACTGTAAATTCTTGAATGTCATAAAAAGCTTAGATCACAATAACAGTAGTGTTACACAGTAATTTGTCACCATTGGTCACCGTCCCTGTTACCCCTATTTTCGTACATTGGAGGATACATTCCGGGACCTGTGAGCAGTGACATAGCCTAAAAACACTTGCATTATGTTCCCCTGAGTATGTACTTCATGTTCCCTGAAGACACCTTCTGCAAATTATCCCTGAAAAGTGTCCTTTTTGCATTGGTGTAGGTACACAGTGTCTTATCCGCGCCAATCACTGAGATCCTCAAAAAGGGGCGCGCCCATTGGCACTCTGTCCTAGAACAACACTCGCGCCAACTAAGTTTGGTAATAATTTTTTGCAAACGCGCACCCATATGTTTTTTCCTTTCAGATCATGAAGTCTTTTGAGGGAAAAAATCCATCTGATAGAGGTCGAGAGTCATCATCTATCCTTGACATCTATCCTAAGTAGCTTTTTGGAGATAATGTCGATCCACAATGGGCGTCCTGGTGCATTGAATCTTCCTCTCTTCTCCATTTATAAAAGTCTGTCCTCATGAATTAGACAAGCTAGTTAGAGGAGAGTTCTAAGCTAGTTCTGGGAGTTCTGGAGTTTTTGGAGTAATGCTAGTTGTGATTATGCTTGTCTGGAGTGATAGTAAGAGTCTTGAAGCATAGGGAGGTTATGCTGCCGGAATCCTGAGAGAGAGAAGGTCTATTGCAAGGCATACATAGCTGCTCGCCCAGCCAGAGAATAGGTTCAACGTCAGAACCTTGGTTGTATCTTTCTTTGCCTATTATTCATTAATAAATGACTGCTATTATGGTTCCAATCTCATTGCCTATTATGATGTTTGATTTATTTCCTTTCTGACTGAAATATAGTTGTACTTTGGTGGATTTTATGCTTGTAGTTGTCTCGGTCTTTGCATGTGCAGGTTTCCGTTCGCGAGGATCGCTAGGATTGTGACCTGCTAAAGCAAGGGATCCAGAGGGTCAACTCTACTTCGACATTTACGTTGGATTCCAGGTTGGTCTTCGTAATCCACCTTTTAGTATACAACTAGGAACTTGCATAGTAGCGTGAATTGATTGTTGCTAGACCCATTTTGGGCTAGTGGGATCGCCTCTGTCCGCAGAGGGGATTTACCTGTTTAACAGTTCGAATTTCCAAACTGCCTAAAGTACTCTAGGGCAAAGAGTCTCATAGGGACATATTTTGGCAGCCTGAAGGGGTTCAACTCACAGCCATATATTCTGATTACTGTATGGTGTTGGTAAAAGTACCAATCACCAATGTTGTAGACCTTTGAGAGGTGAAGAATCCTTTGCATCTCATCTGTCAATCTGGGAGGAGGGACCCCCAATAACAAGGTCATAGCTGGGTGGATAAATAGGTCTATAAATTCACAGTAGGTGTAAGGTGAATAGGATACATCATGAAAGATTGAAGACCAAAACACTACAGACCTTGGGCTTCCCTGGGCATTTAGCTTCTTGAGAGGAACAGGGAAAGCATCAGGCTGATAGAACAAGAATAAGTGATAGATGTACCTAGTATATCTGAACACCTTTTCTCTTTCTAGATTCATCAATTGTTCATGAATTTTATTGGCAATGTATGTGGCAAAATCATAATGCACAGCAGGAGGCGCTCCAGGGGAGAATATGGACAGCATGGCCATAATGGTTTCATCAACATCCTCATATGTCCCATAACCCAGGATGTAACTGATCAAATCTACCAGCATTTTGCCCAGCTCATTGAGATATTGATATGCTATAAGTAGGGTGGTGCTCATAGCCTCAAATTGTGGCTGAATAAACAACTGATTAATCTTGGCAATATGAGCATTGGACAGCTTGCCCCCTTTCTTTATCAAGTCATTGATAGAGAGAGGAGTTAGGGGCTTTGCAGTATGAAAGTGTAACATCTCATTGATGGCCTCAGGGGTGATATGGAATAATACTGAGCCTGAGGGGCTGAGAATGGCTCTCTGACAGGGGTCATAGCTGGAACGGAATTGATTTATCAAGTCTGGGAGGACATTGACTTGAGGGAGGTTGTAGATGGGCAGGTTGGAGTCCCAAATCCCTAAGATATCAGCTCCATTGAGATACTGGGCTTTTAACTCATTTAGCAGGTGGATATTGAATTTGGAGGTCATGGCAGTGGAGTCTAGCATCCGGTAATATCTATCACCCAGGGCCTTCCACTCTAGCTCTCTATGTGGGGCATTCAGAGGTTGAACATTCAGGGCTACTGGTGTTTCCATGGCTAGGTAGTACTTGTGCCTTGTACTGGAAATGGTTTTAGTGAGCAGGACAATACAGAGGGCTATTTTTGCATAATTAAATCCAATTGAAAGGGTAAATGAGGAAACTGTGGTGACAATGGTGTGAAATGCTCAAAGGGAGTTAATTGAGTGACTGCAGGGACTGGCAACAGTGTTTTCCCGGTGAATTAGTGCCTTTCAGGTTTTCAGTCCACGAATGCGCGGACAGACTGTAAATTTAGGAAAAGGTGACTGTATGCGGGTTCAGCAGGTGAATTTCGACCCTGCAACTGTAAAGGAATGCTCATTTACCGGGAATTTTTGTAAAAAACAGGTTGTTTTACTCTTGTAAATTTAGTTCTGGAGAATTATGGATGTAACTAAGCTCTGAAGAGATGCTCTGGGTAAATACCTGGTGAATTGCCGGCAATGGTGACAAATGCAGGTGGGTTGGAGGCGGCAGCGTTCTTCAGGTCGATTTCTGCAGGTTGGCGGCAGATGGTCGTAATTCACATGCAGAGGAGAGCAATAGTTCTTTTGGCGAAAGTGGGAAAAAACGCGAAAATTGGCTAAAATATGGACTTTTTGGGTTATTGGCGCACTTTTTGGATGACTTCATCAGGTGGGGTCAGGGTCGAGTAACATCAGCATGACGTCATCAGGTGATGTGGCAGCCTGTGAGTGGTCCACGGGGACTGCACAGGTGGCAGACACGTCGGAGTGCTGGCGGGCGGGGGTGCTGACAGGGCGCCGAGTGGAAGTGACATGGGCGGGCGTAACGCTAGCGTGGGCAGGCGGTATAGTAGAGTGGTAAGTGGGTTTTCTCGGACCGCCCTCTATACGGTCGCGGTATTGTCAGAGGGTGACCCGAGAAAATCTGGGGGTGACGCGTGGCAGAGCCCTGATGTCACCCTCTGACAGTTTCTCGGGCGGTAACTTTCGGCGATCGGGGCCCGTCCGATATGGATGTGGGCCGTCGGATGGGAAAGCCCAGATCCGACGGTCGACGGGTTGATGAGCTGCAAGTACGATACGGAAGGCGGGGCAGCATAAAATATCATTATTATCGAAATGCGTGCCTGGCGGAAACATTAGAAAAAGTGGGTTTTTTCGGGTTTTTTGCAAGGTTTGTTCACAAAACGGGTTTTGGTTCTTAATCCGAGCAAATCCCGAATTAATCCCATGGTTTAATTTTTCGGCACTCTTTGGGTTGCGCTCAAATGTTTTAGCGCTTGAAAACGTTCAAGACCACACATAGAGCTATAATGCTCGGGGAAGGGGATACATAGATTTTTTTGGGTTTTTTCCAAGTTTTGCATAGTAATAGGGGGAATAGGGGGTATAAGGAGTTACACAGTGATAGGTTAGTAGTTAATATGAGTGAAAAGGGGTGGATGAGGGGGGTAAAATGCTAAGTTGTTTACATGAAATCAACTTAGTTTTTAGGAAGTAGATCAAAATGAAAAGAACTTTTACACAAGAAATGTGGCTCTTAGAGAAACTAGAACCAACAAAGACTTTGATTTCTTTCATGAACGTGGGTGGCCTAGAGATGTTAGCCATGAATGTGATAGGGGGTGATCTGGAAGTTAGACATGCTTCACTTAGTTGCTATAATATTGCTGGAATAGGAAATCAGCATTGGCACCATGTTTTAACTTTGCTTTGGTCCAGTGAAATGCCAAAAACCATGCTTTCTGCAACCCCATCTACCTACCCACTCAATTGCCTAGCATTTGTTGTTACTCCAAGGAGGGTGCACTTAGATTTGCAAACCCTTTTGTGCCTTTTCTTTTCATTTGGATTTTTTCTTTTGATTTTCTATCTAAAACTACCCTTATTGCTTCCAAGGCCCCAGATTAAACAGTTGGGAACCTTCATTCTCTACCTATCTACTTTACCTGCCAAGATTGAGTTGTTTGGACAAATTTCTTTCTCTAATCTACAACAAAAATTGAAACATGGCATGACCCAGCTTAGGCTGTTGGATCACCCATCCAGAAGTAGGGCAGCATCAACAACTGTAAGTATATTTCTTCCACAAGAATATGAGATCTTTGTATCACCAAAGTAGATCATATTGGCACTTCCCCTGCCAATCATGAAAAATGAAACCTATTAGTATAGGTAGCTAACAGTGGCTCCACTTGGGGATGGTTTTTCCTTTTGAAAGACCAAGAACAGCAGGTCAGAATGCCTTGGCCCTTGACTTCCCCTACCAAAACTTGAATACTTTCTCTTTGTACTTCAAAACTGGAGGCTGTCACCTCTGTGGAACTTCTGTAATATAAAGCCTTTTTTCTGCTTATTTACAACAAGCTTTTAAACTAAACTATTTGTATGCTGAAAGAAAGTATATACAACTGATTATGTACAGGAGGAAGGATCCTGCTATAAGCATGGAAAGTAGTCAAAATAGTGCTTCAACATCCTGCCATTCACAGGACCTTCATTTAAGTCAGTTTCATCCAGATTTTTTAGGAAGTAAGTGTTGTTTCCTTGTATTGCTTGGATAATAAATGGTCCTCTCCAAAGAGAATCAAATTTCCCATGTTTTCCTTTATCTTCCCTTCTTGAATCCCACTTGAGGACTTTGTCACCTATGCTGAAATCTTCAACCTTAATCCTTCTATCAAAAGCTTTCTTTAAATTTTCTTGGAGAATTTGTACTCTGCTATAAACTTGGTCTCTAGTTTGCTGCAAACATATTATCTGATTGATCCTTCTTTGCATGTCATTGGGCTCAGCTTGACTTTCTTGAAGTAGTTTCATAACAGGAACCCCTAGTGATGAAGGAAATTTGGCTTCTAATCCATAGACTAACTCATATGGGCTGACCCCAATGGATCTCTTGGTTGTTAGCCTATCTGCCCACAAGGCATTCACAAGCTTCTTATGGCAATTCTTCTTATTTTCTTCTAACACCTTCTTTATGATGTTTACAATGCTTTTATTTGATGATTCTGCTAGGCCATTCCCTTGAGGGTAGTATGTGGTGGAATGGCCCAAAGTAATATGAAATTTGTGACAGAAGTTCACCATCTTCTTGGATCTAAACGCAGCAGCATTGTCTGTTATTATCTTGTTGGGGCAACCGAATCTAGACAATATGTTATTCTCTAAAAACTAAATGATTGTTGAATCATTTGCCTGTCTACATGGGATGGCCTCAATCCATTTGGTGAAGTAGTCTGTGGCTGTGAGGATCCATCTATGTTGGCCTGAAGATGAGGGATGAATTTCCCCAATGAAATCCAAGCCCCATCGCTGAAAAGGTCTCTCTGTTGCAATAGGCCTCAAAGGTAGTGGCAGTAATTTTCTCTTTCCCTCAAATATTTGACACTTATGGCATGAGGTAGTGAACTTTTTAACATTAGGGAACAAAGTGGGCCAATAGTAACCAGCCCTCAGTATTTTATCCACAGTGGACTTCCAATACAAATGTCCACCACAATCACCTGCATGAAATTATTTTATGACATTGTTAGCCTCATTCTCAATTAAGCAGTTTAGCAATATACCCTCATGTTTTTTCCAAAGAAAATTGCCCTCCATGACACAAAATCTTGAGGCTTTCATTTTTAGGAACCTACATTTAGTTCTGGACAATCCTGGGGGAGCACATAGGTTTTGCAATATATAACAGATATCAGAATACCACAAAGATTGTTCAAAGGCTACATTGATCTTTGGAGTCGCCAGCTCCAGTTCACTGTCCAGTTGGTTGATGTCCAAGGCTTGGAAATTTGTTTCGGACATTAATTTGGCCAAACCTTTCCCTTTTATCAGTTTTATAGGTTTTATTTCAATGTCAAATTCTAAAATGTTGGCAATCCATTTTCCTCTTCTGCCTACTAAGTTCTCTTGAGTGAGTATGTCTTTCACAATTGGGCTTGGCACGTAAGCTATAACATGGGAGTATAGGATATAAATTCTAAAGTCTTTGATGGCTTTGACCAAGGCATATGCTTGCTTTTCCATGATCTGATATTTTAGGGGTGCATCTCTGAGAGCTCTACTAAAGAAAGCAATGGGTCTCTCATTTCCTTGGTCATCTTTCTGTAATAAGACAACAACAATAGTATGCTGAGAAGCAAATGAGAAAATGATAAACTCTTTATCAAATTGAGGATTTGTTAAGACTGGGGTTTGGGTGAGGGCCAGCTTTATTCCTTCAAAAGCTTGATTTGCTTCTATTGTCCATTTTACCTTTGAATCCTTTTTCATCATGTTATTTAGTAATCTGCTTAATTCTGCCAAATTTGGGATGAATCCCTGAGGAAGTTTATTTTTCCCAGGAATGCTTGTAATTCTTTGATGTTTCTTGGATGGGGCATTTGCAAGATGGCCTGTATTCTGTCTGGGTCAATCCTAATGCCATCCTTTGAAATGATATGACCTAATAACTTACCTTCTTCCAAACCAAACAGGGATTTCTTGGGATTTAGGGAAATTCCATATTTCCTACAAGTTGTGAACATTTGCCTTAGATGTTTCAAATGTTCTTGGTCAGACTTTGAGAAAGGTGTGAGGTCGTCCAAGTAGATGACAAGGAAATCATGGATTTCTTTGGCAAAGGCAATATCCATTACTCTTTGAAAGGTAGCTCCTGCATTTTTCAACCCAAAGGGCATTTTGACATATTTGAAGGTTCCCCATGGGGTTGTAAACGCTGTTTTGTCCTGATCATCAGGGTGAACTAGGATCTAGTTGAAGCCTGAGAATCCATCAAGTAAAGAAATTCTTGAGGCCCCCACTACCCTTTGCAAGAAGTGGTCCATCTTGGGTAAGGGGTAATTATCTTTTAGGGACACTTGATTCAAGTTCCTTAGATCAACACAAAGCCTTATTTCGCCAGTTTTCTTTCTTGTAGGGACCAAATTTGAAATCCATTCTGAGAATCTGATCGGTGCTATTATGCCAGCTTTAAACATTTTTTGTACCTCTTTTTCCATTGAAGGGAGAAGCATGGGATTAATTCTCCTCAATTTCTGTTTAAAGGGATTTTGATTGGGCTTCAGAGGGATAGTGTGTTGAATGACAGAGGTATCATAGGACTTTAAATCCTCATAACTCCATGCAAAGACATCTTGGAATTCTTTGAAGAGTTCAATGTATTTAGGCTTCTGATCAGGTGGTAAAGATGCAGACAATTTAATTATCTTGGGTTTTTCACTAGTTCCAATGTTGCACTCTTCAATGGCAGCATTAAGGGGCTGCAATTTTTGTTTTCTAGGGACATCATTTGAGTCAAAAATGTCCTCCAATGGAGTTAGGCCTGTTGGGAGAAAATTGTCTTTCAATTGTATAAC
>APFE030082748.1:205777-280744 GCA_000404065.3 Pinus taeda | reverse complement strand
TATATATATGGGAGGTAAGAACAAAGACATAAAGTTATAGAGGTGGTGAGATAGGGGGAGTGACAAGGGAGAGATGGAGATAAACTGAAGGAGAGGGGAGAGGAGGAATAAAAAGAGGGAGAGGGAGACACAAAGATGGAGGGGGAAGAGATAGGAAAGTAGGAGGGAGACAGTGAGAGGATTGGAGGGTAGAGAGAGAGAGAGAGAGAGAGATGGGGGAAGAGTGATAAACGTAGGAGAGGAAGGATGAGAGAGAGGAGGAGAGAGGGAGGGATAGAGATATGGAGTTGGAGGGGGAGGGAAGAAGAAAGACATAGAGAGTGAGAAGTGGAGAGAGAGGGACTGACAAGGGAGAGATGGAGAGAAAGGGTGTATGTTTAGGGGTGAGATAAAGAGATAAATAAGGAGAGATATAGAGAAGGGGGGAGAGAAGGAGGCAGAAGGAGAGAGGGAGGGATATAGTAACATAGAGAGAGAGGAAGAATGAGAGATAATACTTGAGAGAGAGAAGGAGAGTGATGGGGTAAGAGAGAGGATTATAGGGAAAAGAGAGAGACAAAGAGAGAGAGAGAGAGAGTGACGGGGGAAGAGAGAGGGGGGTAGGAGAGAAAGGGAGAAAGAGGAAGTACGAGAGAGAATATTTGAGAGAGAGGAGGAGAGAGGGAGGGAGACAGGAGGAGAGAGGGATGGATAGGGAGATGGAGTTTGAGGGGGAGAGAGGGAGGGAAGAAGAAATACATAGAGAGTGAGAAGTGGAGAGAGGGAGTAACAATGGAGAGATGGAGAGAGAGTGTGTATGTTTGGGGTTGAGATAAAGACAAAGGAGGAGAGATGGAGAGAATGGGGGAGAGAAGGAGAGAGGGAGGGATATAGTAACAGAGTTGGAGGCTAAAGAGTAAGGGAGAGAGAGAGAGAAAGAGAGGAAGGGAGAGCGAGAGGATGTGAGAGAGTGGATTGTGGGAGGGAAAGAGAGAAGGATTAGGAGGGGGAGAGAGAGAGAGAGGTAAGAAGAAAGATATATAGAGAGGAAGCTGGAGAGAGATAGAGGGAGTGATAAAGAGGATGGAGAGAGAGGGAGAGAGGAAAGAAGTAGGGAAGAGAGATCTAAGTGGGGGAGAGGAAGAGAAGGGGAAGAGAGAGAGAGGAGGAGGAGGAGGAGGAGGGAGGGATAGGTAGATAGATTGAAGAAATAGAGTGTATGTTTGGGCAATGATATAGAGAGGCAAATGGAGATAGAGATATACAAGGAAAGTGAAGAGAGGAAAGAAGAGAGAGATGGAGAGAGGGAGGGAGGGACAAAGAGATTGATAGATATGAAGTGAAATAGCATGTGTGTTTAGGGGGTTAAGATAGAGTGGAAAATAAAGAGAGATGGAGGGAGATATCGATATGTATTGGGGGGAAAGAATATTTCTTGCACTATATACATTGATTTCAGTGTAGACGGTGATTTCTAATCCAATTTGATTTCTTGCACTAGATGCATTGATTTTAGTGTAGATGTTGATTTCTAATGATATTTGATTGCTTTCACTAGATGCATTAATTTCAATGTAGATGGTTTCTAATCCTATTTGATTGCTTGCACTAAATGCACTGATTTGAATGTAGATGGTTATTTCTATTCCTATTTGATTTCTTGCACTAGATGCATTTATTTCAATGTAGATGTTGATTTCTAATAATGTTTGATTGCTTGCACTAGATGCATTGATTTCAGTGTAGATGGTGATTTCTAATCTTATTTGATTGCTTGTACTAAATGCATTGATTTCAACGTAGATGGTGATTTCTAATCCTATTTGATTGCATGCACTAGATGCATTGATTTCAGTGTAGATGTTGCTTTATAATCATATTTGCCTACTTGCACTAGGTGCATTAATTTCAGTGTAGATGTTGTTTTATAATCCAATTTTCTTGCGTGCACTAGATCAATTGATTTGAGTGTAAATGTTGATTTCTAATCTTATTTGATTGCTTTAATTAGATGCAGCGATTTTAATGTAAGTGTTGTTTTATACTCTTATTTAATTGTTTGCATTAGATTCATTAATTTCAGTGTAAATGTTGATTTATGTTTTGATGTAATTGGATGTATGATGGTACATTAATTTTAAACTGATTGGATTAACACTGTGCATTGATTTCAGTGTAAGCACAAAAAATTGTTGACAATGTACATTGGTTTTTGTGTGATAGTAATTCAACCTATCAATATTCGAGAGAAGGAGAGACAAGGAATGATGTTTACTACAATAGATTGAGCTAAATATTTAAATGGTTTATGGTCTAATCTGTCATTTTCATATAATCGATATGAAAATATGACAATCAATATGAAAAGATGACAAAAGTAAAAAGGGTGACAATAAGAATAATAGAAGAAAATAGTTTTAAATTAACCACAATGAAGACTATTTGTAATTGGCTATATTCTTATTATTCACATTTTCTATCATTCAACATTATAACATTGTCCCTTTACATTCAAAATTTATATTTCATCATTTTTCATCATTAGAGTTATTATCATCACAACAAACTGAGGCAACTTAGAAAATTTAAAATTAAAATATACAGATTAATCTGAGACATATTAGTATATTTAAAAATGATTATATTAATATTAGATGAATTTACGTATTATTGATAAAATTAATCATATGTTCATTATATTTTCTTTCGTCGCACATGAATGAAACCAACCTAGATCCATCTTAACTCTGGATCTATCAAGCACCGACAGGGATTAAATCTCTCAAGGTACAAACCTTTCCTCAAGTTTTGCACTCAAAAAGAGGTTTGCACCTCAAGAGATGTCATCCCTCTCGTCTCTTGATAGATCCAGAGTAAAGATGGAACTAGGCTGGCTTTATTTTAAAATTAAGGAAATTACAAATATTTTTGAAAGTAACTTCTCATTAAAATAATAATTCTTTACTTTAAATTACATAAATTGATATAAAACTAGCTTGGATCTATCTTAATTTTGGAATTACCAAGGGCAAAGGGAATCAAATCTCTTTTCACTTTAAAAAAGGTTTGTATATGAAGAGATTTTATGCCTCTGACACTTGGTAAATTAGGAGTAATATGATTAAATTATTAATTATAATTATAATTATTAATTTTATATTCCACTCTACTTATTTTTATTTTTATAATTTACCCCCCCAACTTTATTTTTCTTAACATTTTTCACATTTAATTTTATTTTACGAAGTTTCCTCAAATCAGATGTTAAAATTGATTTTCAAAAAAAAAATGACTATATTTTTTAATATTAAAAGCTATTTTTAATTTTCCCCATGGTGTAGATTAGTTTATGATAGAATGGGTTGTTCAGGCATTTCTTATGATGTTATTGGTTTAAACTTCGATTAGCTCAATGTGCCACAAGTGAGGCAATGTGGGTACACTTGGAGGTGATAGTGGTAGTGGATAAATCAATCCTTAAGTAAAAACATGCTATAGTTGTCTATTCTCTCACATACAAAAAAATAACAATAATAATGATAATAATTTTATGTTTTTAATTTTATTGAAAATTATTTATCAAAATTAGATTTTATTAAAAGCACATGATTTTATTGGAAGTAGTTTAGGTGATGGAAATAAAGGAAACTAATTTTCTTGTAAGCATTTTCTAAATTGTATCTCCACTCAAACACTCTCATAGAAAAAAAAGCCTTGACCCCACCCATCAAGCAAGCCACCCAATGTCCCCTTGGTGGCCTTCTCTCCTCTTTAGACTATAAGAAGGATATCCTTATCTAGTGGGGAATACTTAAATATCAAGCTAAGCTAGGTCATTGAGTAATGAAAGGAAGATCCTTAACAAAGACTAGTGATTTGACACTACTTACTCTCAAAGTAAAAGGTTAAAGGTAAGTGTGTGAATACTCAAACAAACCACGAATTATTAAATTCTTTTGAATGATCTTAATTACACAACTATGCTTATTCATGCAACCAAATTATACTTGAAAATTGAAAGATAAAGCTTGCTCAATTAGCGATATAGCATGAGATGCTAGTGAAGCATATACAATGGCACAATAAAAATATAAAATAAATCATAAATTGTCTATACAAGTAAGGCATTATATCATTTATCCATCGTATTCATGAGCATTGGAGATTGAGAGTTCGTTATTATCATCAAGAGACCATTCCACAACTAAGAGATCATACACCAACAATATTAACTATGTTTGGGACAACAAAGAGTTATGTGTTTGTGATGATAAATAAAGAAAATATTCAAACTTGTCGTTGTTACTAAGGACAATTGAAGACAATAAAGTTGAATGTGGACTACCTACATGTTTGTAATATTCAAATGTCATCCATTTATCATCATGCAAGTTGCATGAACGAAATTTGGTAGTGGTACTAAGTGAACATTCTTTGATCAAAGTTCATACCCTCTCCTTAGCACTACCACTTTGCAAGACAAAGAAGAAATGTGAAATATATGTGCAAACAACTAAATAAGTTGGAAAAGATGTTGCAACATATATAGGTGGTCATGTTGTGTTGCAAAAGGAGGTGTTGGCCCACTCCCCTTTTTGATAATTTGTCAACCTTTGAATTTGATTCCCTATGCATGTGATCAAATGACATGACCCTAAAGATTCTAATAAGCTCCATAATTTTAATCATCTTTTGATCCAATAAAGAAGTGTAAAAGGAAGTATAACCTTTCATCCAATCTAAAACAACCTTTGAATCCCCTAGGACTTGTAAGTTTAGATTGTTGAAGTGACACAATTAAAATGTCTAACATAAACGACTAATTCATATTATTGTAGTTTTTGTTAGGTAGTCAAAATTTTTTTCCTATACTAAATTAGTCATTTATGTTTAGTCATTTTTAGTAGTATTTCTTATTATCTAGTCATATATTTTAACTGGTGACTAAACTAGTCATTTATGTTAGTCATTTTTAATTGGGTCTCTTAATATTGCTAATTTTTTGTAGTATTTCACTTGTAAACGTTGTGGTGACTAACGTTTTTAGTCACCTGGTCACTAATTTCACCATTTTCTACTAGTGCATTAAAGACACCTTCTATCACTTTGATCCAAAACATATTGACCAAAAACTGCTACAACAATGGAAGGCTTTGCATGAATCACTTATGGATTTTTAGCAGTGCTTCCATGATTTGCAATTTCAAGCTCCGAAGAGTTAGATGATTTTTTTCTATTTTTGGGACCTATTCGAGTATTGTCTTAAGAGATTTTATCATCCCAAGAAGAAGTTCAAGCTCAAACACCACTCATCATTCTTCAGTGATGGAGCTACCCAATCACAGATGGACTCGGTTGTTGTCATAACTGATTGTTCGATGTCCTCTCATCAAACAACTCTACCATCACAAAATGATGTGGGAGAGCATGAACACACATTTATTGAACCGTCACGTACTCCCAACATCACTCCTTCCAATTTTTGCATAGACTTGGTTGTGATTCCCATACCTTGTCACATGTATTTTGCACCTCAACCTCCATATTCATATTCTTATTATCCTCCGGATGACACTGTCTTGTGTTCTTCCATTCCAAAACCTACACTTGTTTTGAATGAGGATGGGTCTATTGATAGATTTGGTGTTGCACAACCAATATGCACTAGCATTCATGAAGAGCATGATGGGGAGCTTGAACATCCACTGGAAGTAGGGGACCATCCCTGTCTATCCATACGTCCTCCATTTTTTCCTGACATCCTTAATGAACCTGCCATCCCTGATTTTTCATGTGTATCTCCATCCATGGATGCACCCATTGTTGATTTTTCATAGGACACACCGTATGTCATCCCATCATCTAACAATGGAGAGGACCAACCATTCTTTAAAAATCCACTTGATCTTTCATTTGCTCTTTCTAGAAACGTAAAGGGTGAACATCCTTCCTTCTCATCTACCCCTCTGTGTGATTCATCAAACCATGAGGATGTCAACCAACATCTTGAATTTTCTGATCTTGGCTGTCGTGATTTCTTTACCTCATCATCTGATCACGATGTTGATTCACTTGTTATTAATCCATCTAAGCCACTAGTCTACGAAGATCCATTTGTCAACAAAGTTGAAACCCCATAGAATGCTGAGGCACTTTAGTCCATGCTGATGGTTATGTCAGGCCCTCGTTGTCCTAAGGTTGGTTTCACTTCTAATCAGGAAATTGTTCAAACACTCAAGGCTCCTCATCACTCATCTGTATGCACTCAAGATCAATCTAACACAGATTTTACTTCCTCCACTCGAACTACATGATACCATCGCTCATGCATTGGAGGAATCTTACACAACAAGCACACTTGCATAACATAAGTGGTATACCTTTCTCACATTTTCTTGCATGTCATGGTTAAGGGAATCCATACACTCAACATCTGCACGCAGTGTAGCACAACACCATGGCAAGTCCATAGAGTGCATGTCATGCGCTTTCACTTAGTTTTGTGTTGTGGATGCTTGTAAGTTTGGAGTGTGCCTATTTTCATTGTTGTATCTTTCACATTTGCTGGTTCACACAGCTGGGTTGCTTGTGGACCAAGCCTTGACCAACATGGGTCAACCAATATGTTAGTGGCTGCATTGGAAGTATCACTTCACGTGATCAGGCCCATGCGCTATTAGCTTAGGAGTAGGAGTAGTGTTTTCTTTCAGTTGTTTGCTTGCTTGCATACTTGTTTGCTTTTTTTTTTTGCTTGTTTGTTTGATTGCTTGTTTCCTTACTCACTTTGATTTTGCATCTACTTATGCTCCTGCTTTTCTTTGTTGTTTCTTTCCTTGTTTTCGTCTATAGGTTATTTTCACATGAAACCATGCATGACTATTAGAACAAGATGGGTAAAGTATAAGAGGCCTTGTACAACTATCACTACTTGGTTATCTGTCATCCTGCCTCAGTATCAAGGACTTGTTACTTTCAGTCCATGATACGTCGATGGGAAATACGTACTATTCAAAGTGAATCTTGGTGAAAACACAACGCTTTCGTGCTAACCAATGTCACCTACTCTAATCAGTTTTTTATGGGTTAACCCTTGTCAACTCAGTCAAGTAGAGTAAGGTGAAGGGGAAAACCTTAATAGGCACGTCAAAGGTATATAATAAAATACTTCTGCGAAGGAAAAACCTCTTATTCTCTCAATAAGTCGGGATCCCTCTTGTACCTCTAAAATGAATAAGTGTTATGCACATTTATGAAAACGAAAATGAAAAAAAAAATGAAAAGTGAAACATGAAAAAAATGAAAAATGAATAAGTTGAAAGAAGAGAAAGGCTTCATGCACAGAGGGGTGATGCAAGTAACTCCGCCGGGGTACTAACTAGGCTCACTGGCATTGGGGCCATGCTTGTGTTCCTAAGTGACTCTGTGGAGGTATTTTCCATGCTTGCTGGTAGCGGAGCAACACTAGAGATGAAACTAAGACTCTCACGACTATACTGCTTGTGCACCAATATACCCCTCAACCCGAATCGAAACAACTATGTTTACATGGCTTGGAATGGGTTTCAATCGACCAAGATCTTGGTAGATGCTACATATTACAATCAAGCTAGTGTGGAAACCAAGAGGAACTAAGAACTGAACAATACTTCTGGAGGTGTTAGACTTGTTTTTCATGAACAAGGTCCATTGAGAGAACTGGAGTTCTACCAGTGTGTCGCCAAGTGTTGTAGTGGCTACAACCACCCTCCAAAATTTTGCCTTAGCTTCATTTTGGAGCCTCCCTACGAACCTTTCATAAGAACATGTCTTGCTTCTTCAAGCACACAAGCTTCAATGTTTTTATTGCAGAATGGTAGCTTGTCCATCAGAGCTTATTGCATTCCCCTCATAGGTTGTTCTTCCGGACTTGGTCCAGTTGTAGGAAAAGCAATTCCCTCAAGAAATTGCACAATTATGGAGGGAAACCAACCTTCCCTCCAAAAAATCGACAATTCTGTGTGGCAGACTGCTGGGCTGCAAAATTGTGAAAATCTGCTATTCAAGCTTCACCGAAAAAATTACGTAAATCCTCCTAGCATGACTTCTCAGCCCATAATTTATGAAATCATGGGTAGCAGCCAGATCCTCTACCCAGAAATTGTGTAAATCTTCTGGGTGGCCAACCCAGCTCCCTCCTAGAAATGCACATTTTTTTCTCCGAGCTGACAAGACTATTGCATGTGCAGTTGAGTTGACTGGCTCCCTCTGGGATGAGAAAAATTGTTTTACATGCATGGGATGCTCCTTCCAAGGTAGCATGCAAAGGCATCCCTTGATTTAGGGATCTAATTTTAGCAATTGGAGGTTGCATGCAAGGATCAATTCAGAAACCTCCCACCAAGTGTCTCTCTTCTTAGATTTGTGGCATGCGTGTCACATCTTCGATTTTATCAAACCTCATGAATTGGATGCTGCAGGAGCTCTTTCCTCACATCAACCTTGCAGCTCTGACATCCCACATTGCATCTAGAATTCGTCGGCACATTCATCTCAGTTTTCATGTGGTAAGCCTGTTGGTTATGACTTGTGTTTCATTTATGTTGCTTTTTGTGTTTCACGTTGTGTGAGTGTTGTTTGCTTGGTTTCAGTGAGTGCTTTCTGTTGTTTACATGTATACTAGCTTGTACTAGCACCGTTTCAGTTTTTTTCAACATCTCATTGTTGTCGCATGCATGAAATTGTTTTTGCATGGATGGTCGCCGATGTGGTGACTCGCTTCACACACATGCATGCTTTCCCATTTCTTGAATCCTACACTTGTTTGCATGAATGATCATTCACTCTTATTTTCACTCATTTCATCATGCATTCACACTTCTCACGTTTTCAGTCGTCCGTTAGTTGGACTGGGCTACCTTAGCTCAGATCGTGCATCACCCAGCTAGCACTGCACATTTCTGGATGTGAAGGTTCTCCCTTCCCCCTAAAAATTGCACAATTCTAGCCAAGCACCAACTTCAAGGCTTGCATTGCACAATTATTAGAGGTAGTGTCATGTTGGCCCCAGAAATTACGCAATGCAGTTTGATGGTTGCATATCATTGTTGAATAAAAATGCACATTCTACAGTTTCAGTCCTCAACAGGCCAAGTTGGAATATGCATTCTGTAGTTCCAGTAGTCAGTCATCCTCTCGATATCCTGGACTGTGCCTTGCGTAGTTTTGGTAGCCAGTCTCCTGACCTCCCGGCGGAAATTGCGCAACCTTCATGATTAGTCAAATAGGTATGTTGCAAGTCAGTTCTCAATTTCATTTTGGTTTTTGACTGACATATAGATTTCCATGATTGTTTCCATGTCTCCAGGTATCGTAGTTGTTCATCGACCTCTCAGCAGCATAGGTACGATGGTTTCAGGAGAGTAGAGTTAAATACATCATTCAGAGCACACTTTGGGATGCATTCGATCAAGTGTCTATGAACTTGCCTACCCACAAAGACATCAAATTGTTCATAGACAAGGACATCAAGATAATATGGAAGAAAAATCACAAGGAGCAACACCATCAACAACAGCTGAAGGCAGCATACCAGAAGCAACGAACACAAGATGAATGTTGTTGACAACACAGAGGCAGAACAAAGTTGCAAGCTCAAGCAAATCCACTTGTGATGAAAGAAACTTTGGAGACTCAAGATATGAGGTGACAACGCGACATGAAGATCACGCGAAGGTAGAGAATGTAAGAGAGAAGGAGTTGCGTGTGCTGAAGTAGAAACTCAAGAGAGAACAAGAGCTACATAGAAAAGAGAATGAGTTACAACAGGAATAGGTACAACAGGGGGCGCAACATGCACTCATGAATGAAACTTCTCCCGTACAAGTTATAGATCCATCCCAGTAGCTAGCACATAGTAGACAAGGTGAGTAGTGTTGTTGATCGCATGCAAGGGAATTCAGGAGCATGCATCTCATCATGCGCACACATGCAATCTAACCCATTTGGTAGACTCATAGAGGCAAAGAAAAGAAGCAAGTCCAACTGGAGATGAGCATGCAATTGATAGTTGATGCTCATGACCACCAACACACACTGGAAGATCAACACAGACACTATGGATTAGTGTGTTGCATGTTTGGCCACACCCAGGAAGACTATGCACATGCTAGCAGACGAATTGAATGAAGGAGCCATACCAATGCACCTGAATTCAACGAAGGCAAGAGTTTGCTTCAGCAAGATGTCACCATCGAGTGCATGCACACCATCACAGACGACCAAGCTTGGCATCATCTCACCACCTTTACCAACACAAGAATGTCAAAGAGTTGGTCTCCCCACAATGGACCGAGTGTTAGTGATGTCTTGCATGGCTTGCTCAAGTCATTTTGTCTCACATGGGCACATCTGCATTGTAATGTAACATCTTGTCAAGTGGAAGTTCAAGTGTCGATAGTTGGATGTAACATTCATAGAGTAGATGAAGAGTTGTGAGGGTAGATGAACTTTCACAAAGGGGAATGTCAAGGGTCACCCCACCCTTTGCTATAAATAGAACCTCATAACTCACTGTAAAGGATTTTTGTCAGCCAAGATTCCAATAGGATTATCTTAGAGAAAGCTTGGACAGTATTGCAACGAGCCTTGGCTTCTCCACTACGTAGAGTTAGTATATCTTTTTGGAGGAGTAGGCGGTTGTGGCTGTAACGTTCCAGTATTGGGACTAGCAGGGGTACATGGATGTATTGTATGACTGGAACTTACACTTCTTAATATAACAGAGAAAACACGTTTTCATGCATATGTTGTTATTGTATTTGGACTATTCTGGTTTTTGTAGAAATGTATGTTATTTAACCTACACATTTGTGAATGAACTATTTTGTATGCAATTGTATAAATCTTGTTGGAGATGTGTTGTCGGTTTGAACATCACTTTGGATTGCTAGCTATCTTTCTTTCCAGCCGGTGATGCATCTTTGCTCATGTGTTCCCTTCCAAGACGAGTACTATTACAGGTTTCCAGGGGCCACACTCACCTCACCCTCTTCGTGTTAGAACCTCTCATGCACCTTCCTTGACTTACTGCAGTTGTCACACCCTTACTACCAACAAGGTCATCTTACTTGTATCTATGTGAAATCACAGTCAAGGCATTACCGTACAACCCACTGCTAGGACTCCTACACCAAATGGTATAAGGTCTAATTGGGACTTCTTAGTAGGGAGATCCCATGACATGTTGGCGGGTCCAACACTGTCAACACCACATTGCAACCATTTAACAATCATATATCAACATCTTTGTCAATTCCTCTAGTTCCAATCTCTTGATCACATAGCAACACTAAAAATAGATCTCCCTAAATATTTTCCTCCATGATCTTGTCCCTTCTATACAGATATGACAATTATCTTCAACCTCCATCTTGTAAACTTCTATTTTTTTGGGTAGGTACATCTTCTCCTCCAATACCCAGATGATAGATTATGATATTTACATGGAAAATCCTCCAGCAACAACAACATTAAAAAATCTTCACATACTTGAAATCATGTGTTGTTGAGACTAGATATGGACCTTTAAATAGAACACATCTAAGAGAAAAGGATATTATGAAATCCACTCTCACTACTCTCACCATATACAAGACTACCATATGTAGGAATCTTCCTCCTTTGATACGAAAAATGATGCCCAGGATTGGGGCTTGCCATAATAAAATACACACAAAAACACTAAAAATATAAACATAAATATATTTCACAAATGATGAATAATTCATTAATAAATAAAATATTTATAAGAGAACTATTGGCCTAATAATTTTCCAGTCATTCCTCTCTCTCCTTCACTTACATGCCTCATGGGCTCACCTAGATTTATACAAGTGGATCTAAACCCAAAGTAGGTTCTAGATCCTAAATGAAATCCCACAATATCTCTCATGACCCATTAAAACTCTCACCTAATCCGTTATCTCTAGATGAGGTCTAATTAACCCTCAATTCTATCAACTCTTCCAAAATACTCTTGAAATTTCTCCTAATTACAATAATTCTCATTTTCTCTTAAAACTATAGGAAAAATACATTAAATAAATAAATCCTAACTTAGGGAATATGATACCCTAGGTTAGATGCTCCTACATCAACAAGTGAGAGAAAATTGAGCATGTGTTATATTTTTTGCATGATTAGCCATTTTGGACCCTAGCTCCTAACGAAAGTGGGGGGGATGGATTCCCCCCCATATAACTATTGCCATGGGGATTCTAGGGGGAAATGACATTTTTATGGATTCACTCCTCCCCCCTTGGTGAGGGCTTTCAAGGGTAGCACCCCAAAATATTTGTTTTTGGAAAAAAATCTTTTAAAATATTGTAAATTCATAGTTGATCTAGACCACTAACAACTAGGTCATAGACATGAAGGTAGAAGTTATGTTAGGGTTTTTTTCCTATAATGAGGCCCTCTTTTAATAGAGAATTATATAACAACTATGTAATCCTTGAAAGAAATAGCAAAATCTTTCTAGTATTCCTAGTTTTGGCTTTCCAAAATACAATCTCTTTGTTATTGTGTTTGTTTACCATTGAATATTTTCTATTTTATGTTGAGAATCTATTTGCAAGAATTATATATGCAGTGTTCAAATTGGCACTACTTTTGTGAGTCAGTACTCTTCAACATATTTTTCTTTAGTACTTCACAAGTGAAAATGAAATTATCAACATTAGAGTCAACATTTGTGTTTGTTCTAATAAGTAAAACAAAGATACATGATTTTCACTTTCTAGCATTAATTTTTTAACGTGATATCCCTTAGCATCCAATTTCTAGTTATCTTTGATTTTCACTTTGTTTTGGAATCCCAAAGAAAAAAAATTATAGGTGGTCAACCTTAGGGAACATCGAAAAAATATTCAACAATCCTATTTATGCACATATAGGATTTTCTGCAACTACCACATATTCAGGTAACCACTATTACAATATCACTATAATGGTTATAGTAAAACATGTAGCATGCCTCTTTCAAACTACCTTATATGTCCAAATCTACTCAATAATACATGGCTTCAAAAATAAGGTCCTAGATTTTCCAAACACCTCCATCCTCTTCTCTTCTTTTGTCATTCCTCCCACATTCACCAATAATGATCCAATTTCATTCCAAGTTCAAAAATGCAATAAGCCTCAAGCTGAGCAATTACTAGCACTTGTCTTAGACCTAGCATCATGAACCACATTACCAACATCATATTTTATTGGTATACAAGTCCCAAGTTCCATCTCCAATTTATTCACAAGTATATTTTTGTTTCTAAGGTAAAAAATTGAGGCAAGCAAATAAATTTAACTTATTTTAATTCATTGAAACATATAAACATTAAATAACAAAACCTTTGCCTTGATTTTATGGTTTTTCTCCCCTCACGAGTATTATTTTAATTTTAATCATTTTACATACCCATCACTCTAAACTCCTTACTCTTTCCTTTCATACACTTGAAATTATAATTTTATGATGATTATTGTAACATTATCTCTCATATTATCATTCTAAATCTTATGATCATTTTTACTTCACTTTGCCACCTCATCAATCATATGCTAACTATCATTCATTGTGACCTATACACAGTACCATCCAACCTCTTGATGGTATGATTTCGTCCTCGCCAAAGCACCACATTCTTGTGACAAGCTCCTATACAAAATTTTGACTCATCAACCACTCATAATTCCATTGATTGGAAATAGAATTGTTAAGAAAAAAAGCACCCACAATCCATTGTGATCAAAATAGCATGGTAAATCTTGACACATATAATACAATACAATACAATACAACATATGCATGAAAAGTGTTGGCTCTTGTTATATTAAGAAGTGTAAGTTCCAGCCATACAATACATCCATGTCCAACCCCTAGTTCCAATAGAGGAATGTTACAGCCACAATCACCTACTCCTCCAAAGAGATGTACTAGCTCTGCATAGTGCAGAAGCCAAGGCTCATTACAATATTGTCCAAGCTCTCTCTACGATAGTCCAATCCAAATCTTGGCTCACCAAAAGCCTTTACAATGAGTTATGAGGTTCTATTTATAGAAAAGGGTGGGGTGACCCTTGACATTCCCCTTTGTGACATTTCATCTACCCTTATGACTCTTCATCTACTCTATGATTGTTACATCCAACTATTGACACTTGAACTTCCACTTGACAAGACGTTACATTACAATGCACATGTTCCCATGGGAGACAAAATGGCTTGAGTAAGCCATGCAAGACATCACTAACACTCGGTCTGTTGGGTGAGACGAACTCTTTGACATGCTTGTGATAGTGAAGATGGTGAGTTGATGTGAAGCTTGTTCATCCGTGATGGTGTGCATGTGCTCCATGGTGACATCTTACTGAAGCAAAATCTTTCCTCCATTACATCCGGGTGCATGGTATGGCTCCTCCATCCAACTCATCTACTAACATGTGCATGGTCTTCTTGGTGTGACCAAACTGGCAACACACTGATGCATAGTGTCTGTGTTGATCTTCCATTGTGTGCTAGTGATCATGCAAACAAACTGTCAACTACATGTTCAACTCCAGTCAGACTTACTTCTTCTCTTTGCCTCAATGAGTGTGCCAAATGGGTTAGATCGCATGCGTGCACACAAAGACATGAATGTTTTTGAATTCCCTTGCATGCAATCAACTTTCAACACTGCTCACCATGCCTGCTTCATGCCAGCTACTAGGATGGATCTATAACTTGTACTAGCACAATTTCATCCATGAGTGCATGTTCCGCTCGCTGACGTATCTGTTCCTGCTGCAACTTATTCTCTCATCTATGCAACTCTTGTTCTTCCTTGGGTTGTTGATTCAGCACATGCAACTCCTTCTCTATTCCATTCTCTATCTTCATATGATCTTCATGTCGCGTTGTCACCTCATAACCTGAGTCTTCCAAAGTTGCTTTCATCACAAGTGGATCTTCTTGAGCTTGCAACTTTGTTCCACCTTTATGTTGTCAATAACCTTCCTCTTGCATTCATTACACTCGGTGTGTTGCCTTCATTTTTTGTTCATGGTGATGCTTTGTATGATGTTGTTGTCATCATATCTTGATGTCCTTGTCTATGAACAACTTGATGTCTTCGTGAGTAGGCAACTTCATAGAAACTTGATCGACTGCATCCCCAAGTGTGCTCTAAACGGTGTCTTCAACTCTGATCTCCTAGAAACCATTGTACCTGTGTTGCTGAGAGGCAAATGAACACCTGAGATACCTGGAGACATGGCAACACTCATGGAAAGCAATCGATCAGTCAAAAACTAAAACTAACATGAGAACTGACTTGCAACATACTTGTGTGACTGACCATGAAGGTTGCACAATTTCCGTCGGGAGGTCAAGAGGCAGACTGCCAAAACTGCGAAAGGCATAGTCTAGGCTATTAGAAGGCTCACTAACTACTAGAAATGTGCAATGCATTGTTTATCCTGGCCTGTTGAGGACTAAAACTTTGCAATGCGTAATTTTAGTCAGCAGTGACATGTAGCCAACAAACTACATTGCACAGTTTCTTGGGCCAGCGGGACACTACCTCCAAGAATTACACAATGCAAGCTTGGAGGTCAGTGTATGGCTAGACTTGCACAATTTCTAGGGGAAGGCAGAGCCTTTGCTTCCGGAAATGCGTCGTATTATCCGGACGAGGCACAGTTCAAGCCAAGGCTACCCAGTCCGGCTGACGGACAACTGAAAACATGAGAAGTGTGAATACATGAGGAGATGAGTGCAAACAAGAGTGAATGATCATTCATGCAAACAAAAATTGCAGGATTCAAAAAATGGGAAAGCATGCATATGGGTGAAGCGAGTCGCCGCAATGATGACCATCAATGCAAAATAGTGTCATGAATGCAACATCAGTGAGATGCAAAAGAAAAATGAAACAGTTCTAGTACAAGCTATTATGTATAAAAAAAACAACAAGTGCTCAATGAATCAAGCAGACAACTTTCATATGAAGAAAAACACGAAAAATTCCAGAAACACAGCGCGAGACATGAAAAGCGGGCTTACCCAAAATAGTTGAGCTGAATGTGCCGATAATTCCTAGATGCAATGTGGGATGTCAGAGATGCTAGATCGATGCAAGGAATGAGCTCTGCAATGTCTAGTTGATGAGTTTTTATCAAATCAAGGTTGTGACATGCATGCCACAAATCTAGGGAAAGTGACACTTGGTGGGAGGTTTTTGAAATGATTTTTGCATGTAACCTCCAGCTGCTAAAAATAGATTCCTGAAATAAGGGATGCCTTTGCATACTTCCTTGGGTGGAGTGGCCCATGCATGCAAAACAATTTTTCTCAGTCCCGGAGGGAACCAGTCAATTCAATTGCACATGCAATAGTCTGCTCAACTGGGAGGAAAAAATGCACATTTCTAGGAGAGAGCTGTGCTGGCTTCTGAGAGGGATTGTGCAATTTTTGGGTAGAGCAGCTAACTTCTGCCTAGAATTGCACAATTTATGGGTTAGGCAACCCTACTGGGAGGAATTGTGAAATTTTCTTAGTGAAGCTTAACTGGCAGATTTTCATAATTCTAGAGCCCAGCAGGTTGCCAGATAGGATTGCACAATTTTTGGAAAGAAGGTTGGTTCCCCTCTAGAATTGTGCAATTTCTTGAGGTATCTTCTCAGCATGCAACTGGACCAAGTCCAGAGAAATAGCCTATGAGGGGGATGCATCAAGCTCTCATGAACAGGTTGTCATTCTATGAGAAAAACACTAAAGCTTGTGTACTTGACGAAGCAGGACATGATGCTATGAGAAGTTGGTAGGGAGGCTCCAAAACGAAGATATGGAAAAATTTTGGAGGGTGGTTGTAGCCACTACAACAAGTACCAAATCACCATGGTACTAACATATACATGCATGGTCTCCCCAAGAGACATCAATCAATCAGTGTCTCACACTCATGGTACCAATCATATCCATACATAGTCTACTAAAAAGACATTAAACAAATCCATGCATGATTTCCATCAATAAGCTCACTTTAATATGATATCTGAGCTAAATGTTGGGAGGATCCTATCCAACCAGGTAGCCTCTAAACTCATTTTCCTATATCAGTCTTTTTACTAGACACATGGAAAACAACCCTATACGGGTCATATTACAAGACACAAGAAAGTGTTTATCTCATTATAATGGTCAACATGCTTGACACGACCTCATGATTTCCCTATATTGGTCAAAGTACAAGACACAAGAATATTCTCACTAGACCATTCTCCCTATATTGGTCAAGATACAAGATACAGGGAGTATGAATGTCCAAGATGACGTTTAATATGTCAAACCATTCTTCCTGTATTGGTCACATTGAAACAAGGATAATTCCCCTATACTGGTCTACCACACAAGAAGAATCACTGATGATCTAGATATATCATTACTCCCTCTCAGCTAGAGAGGCATTCTCCACAAGCCCTAGCTTATCTCTGAAATACATGAACTTTCCTTTGGGGAGAGGATTTGTTATAATATCAGTTGCTTTCCCAACAGTGGATATGTTCTAAAGCTTCATTGCTCCCTTTTGCACCATGTCATCGATATAGTGACATTTAATGCCAATATTATTTGACTTTCCATGTAGCACTAGATTCTCTAACAGCTTTATACAACTTTGATTTTCACAGAATATCATTGTGCTTTCCAGCATCTGATCAAACAAGTCGACAAGGAATTTTTGAAGCAAAATTGCTTGTTGAGTCACTGGACATGTTGTCATGTATTATGCCTCAGCAGAACTTAATGCCATAGAATATTGTTTTTAGCTCATCTAAGAAACCATAGAAGATCCTAGACATAAAAATCCACCATTTGTACTCTTTCCATCATCAGTACTTATGGCCTAATCATAGTCAGAGAATCCCTACAACTTGATATCATCACCTGCAAGAAAGTTTAGTTAGTAGTCAATAATACCACAAATATATATAAGTACATGCTTTTCTACAATCCACTGGTCATTCTTAGGCTCCATCTGGAATTGAATCAAGTTGTTCAATTACAAAGCAAATTCCAAATCTAGTGTTAACCTAGTACATCAATGAACCAATTAGTTTCTTGTACATAGATGGATTAATGGAATGAGAATCATATTCTCTCAACTTACTTATGTTTGTTATCATGGGAGTTTCCATGGGCTTGTAATCCATCATCCCAATTTTTTGTAGGATCTTGATAGCATACTTCCCTTTCCTAGGGGAAATATCACTAAGCTTCTATTGGAATTTTAGTCCCAAATAGTAATGCATTAACCCAATATCCTTCATATCAAATTCATAAGCCAACTCTGCCTTACATTGAAGAATGACTAGATTTTCTATAACTATCATAAGTACATCATCCACATAAAGAAGAAGGATCACAGGTGCATCTTTTGCAACCTTTATGCATAGGCTTGTAACAACCCCAGGTTAAAATTTCATGTAATAAAAGTTAATAAAGGAAAAATAAGACAACGGTCAAGGGACACTTATTCCAAGCTAAATGTTGGGCAACATATCCTAGTGGGCATCACTTTTTTTTCTTTATTGCTAAGGGAAATTAACAAAGGAAATGGCTTTGGAAAGTAAAAATGGCCTTTATTGGCATTTTATTTATGAAAATAATGGAAAATAGGAGAAAGAAAGGTGAAAGGTCACATGGTGTATGTGAGGAGGAAATTGAAGGAAAATGAAGGAAAATGAAGAATATTAGAGGCATCAATAATAAAAAAACATCAAAGCATCAGTTTGTAGCCTTTTAGTCAATTCAATTTTGGAATTAGTCTCAGAGAGGAGAAGGGGATCAAGCAAGCAAAGGAAGGACAAGGAAAGAAAAGGAAAGCAAGGATCAAGCAAGGAAAAGTTGGATCAAGTAGCTTTAATGGAAATAATTTCAGGTAATAGGTTGCATGTAAGATTTCTTAGCTTGTTTTGACATGCACGGTATGTGGATGTTGGTATTTGGTTCCTTTTTGTCACTGGCATGGATTTTGTCAGCTTTCGATAGTGGATTTTAGCCTTGCCTTTCCATTTCCAGATAGCCATGGTGTGATGGGACTTTTCTTGGTTTGAGATTTAGATTCCCAAAATATTTTGGATCTAGGTGAGGTGGTCTCATGGAATTCCCAAAGGCCTAGGAATCCCTTGATCGATAATGGAGGGATACATGGTAAAGCCTGAGGGTGGAGGTGGGAAAATTCCTTAAGCTATTGGAGAAGAAATTCTGAGGCATCCAAGCTCGATTTGGTTTTGTGATCTCGACACCGGTTTATGCGGGATCATGGTATGGTGAGGGTGGACATGTTTTAACCTTTAGATTCCATTGGTTGTTTATGGATTGGTTTATCACATGAGATCCCACATTCATGCTTGGAATATGGCACAGGGGTGACTGGCTTAAAGAATGATTTGGTTCATCGAGTCTATGGTCGGGTGGTACGTGGAAGTCTTGAACTTGGTTGGCTTTTGCCTATGTTAATAACAGCTAACTTTCTCTTTCTTCAGATGAGTAAATGTACTTGTTATTATGTGGCTTTAATGGTTTTTCTATCATTGTTATTTATCTAGTTATATATTGGTTATAACAATGGTTATTTGACATTTCTTAGTCATGGCTCTTTCCATGTTTTTACTTGTAACTGAAATAATAATGAATGCAAGACCTAATTGATGTTATGAAATTTAATGTGAAAATGCATTGATCCTTCTTGTTAAACCTCAGATAAGTTTTCAACTCCTTATGTTAAGAATTGCATTCATGACCTATAGGTTTCATGTTTACCAAGTGTTTAATGGAATATCAGTCCCAGGTGGGGAAAGTAAGGTCAAGTCCTGGTTTCCGTTTTTTTCTACAAACATTGTTTCTATGTCATTTATCATCTCTGGAAGTTTTACTGAGTTCTAGGTAGAAGATTGAGTCCTGGACCTGAAAAATGGCTCATAATTTGAGGTTGTTGAAATAGAGCTGAGCAACAAATTCCGCAGTCACTGATAGGCATGCTTATGGAAGAAACTGGAGGGCCATACTTGTTGAACATGCCTTGACAAGGGAGTGAATGGGTCTTTAGGTCAGTGAAAAAGAGAGTTATTTCAAGGGTTGGACCCCGTTGTGTTGTACAACAACTCCCCATTTCATAAAATTTTTCTTTAAAAACATAATATGAAATGGGTCCCTTTTAAACATAAATGTGTGAATAAATTGGTATCAACTCATCATTAGAAAAATATTCATCAAAAGGTCCAATGGAAATGTCAAATTTTAAAATAAACCTTTTGAACTATAATTAAATCGGTCTTGTAAATAAATATAAAGTTCTTTATTATTGGAATAAAGCGATCGCAAGATCGCATATCGCAACAATAAAGAAAGCATATACATGCACCCATTAACTTACTCCGATCTGAAAAGAAAATAACTATTAGATTTCGGGAAAGGTGAATAGAAAGTGTAATAAAAGGACCCCCCCTCATTTCTCCGATGCGATATCGCTATCGGCAATCCCAAGATGCAACCCAGCACATGTTTATGACACATTAAAATCCTCCGATGCGATAAGGCGTATTGCCATCAGTGATCGGCGATGTTGCAAATGCATAAGTAGCATGATCCGAACCCATCCTTGATTACGATGCATTAAATAAAGGTGCGTGTTTCAAAACATATTTAAAAGGCTTGCATACATTATTTTGGACTATTATTAAAGCCTTCCTGTTCACGTTACCAATCACCGATTGTGATTTACTTTTGATTATACGCCAAAAAACTAAGCCACACTTGAATGGATCATTCGGCATATAAATGATATGATGGGTACTTAAAACTCCTTTACCATGATTGACAAGTTAAATGGCCAATTAATGACGCAAGTATGCCAAGATTTTCCCTTAGATTGTATCTGCGGCAGTTTCACTATAATCTTTGATTATTCGCTAATTGATATAATTCTTTCATATTAGCTCATACTACCTATTCTCTGTATCACGTTGGTTTCATTCCTTGCACAAGACTCGACCGAAATAACAAATTTGAAACAAATGGGAAAGAAATCCAAGAGATCCGTGGCATCAGCGACTCCTACAGCAACAGTGCAGTCGACTAATGATCCACGACCAAGTAAAAAAGGCTTAATCTCCGACACTATTTGTCTCAGCCTCGGAAATACAAGTTGGCAAAGCATCTACAATTTAATTGAAGTAGAGGAGCCTGAGGAAGTATCAAGAGGAGCTACTGTAGATTCAACTAGTAAATCAGAAGCTTCCCTTAAAGATTTAGCTAATTCGTATTTCCACAGGATAGCAGCACGTGAGAAAATTCTTCCATACACTGATGTAGTGCGATGGGTGGTAGAAGAAATTCTAGTTTTAAACAGAACATTTTGCATAGTTGACGGAAGGGTTTTTGGCTCATTTCAGCTTGATGACTTAAGGAAGACGTATCACCTGCCTGAACCTAAAAAGAAATATAACGAAGCCTTTCTTGAAAAGTTCGCAGAAGAGAACGAGACTGAATTGGCCCCAATTAAGTAGTGGAGACAAAATCCTGAAAAGCGCAAACATGAATCATTAGGTAAGTACTTTGTAGATTCATTATGTTCTCCTTACTGTTATGCCAGGGCAATGATGTGTAAAATTTGGGGATTGCATGATTCTGCGAAGTTTACTATTGAAATGGTTCCTTTGATGGAAACGACGGTTAATAGTGAAATGATGGATTGGGCAAACATATTGTCCGACAAGTTAGCTACTGCAATTCTTGAATTTAGATCAAATACACGCATAACCACCAGAACTATTCCCCCTTTCTATTACAGTGCTTATGTTATGGATACTCTTTGCTTTAATTCTGAATTTCGCATACTCGGGTGGAGATGAACTTCACAAGACCCTCAGCCAATCTACATTTATCATCAAAAGTTATGGAAGGCGCACTATAAAGACTACTTTTACCAAATTGATAATGGTTTCATGGTGCCTATTTATTATGCCATTTTTGATAAGCCTGCCCCAAAGATTTCAATGGAAGTAGAGATTGACTTGACTCCTGTAGGGAATTGGTTCAGGTAAGACAAGTTTACATATATAAGGGTTTTTGGTAGTCTCACAAGACCTCATGTCCTTCCTCTATATGTACCTGATAAGCTGTTAGCTCGAGAATTGGCTTACCAAATAACAACAGCAGGAATATCCAAAACCCTTAGGAATTCTAAAAAACAGGCTTGGCCTACATTTCCATTGAGATGCGGTGTTTATACTCTGCACGATTATAATCACGCTGAAAAAGAGGCAGAAAAGATAAACATGCTCAATCTCGCAACTATTCCTAATAGGCAATTTGATCCAAGGAAAGTTGCCTATACTGTTCTTGAACAAGCCAAACTAACAAGGTTTGAACATGAAAAAGACGAATTTGATGACTTGTTTTCTTCAGCAGAATCATTATTCCAGGTACAAACCTTGGCTAAAATGAAATATAATGATGAAGGGCTATTAGAATTTAATAGGCTCAGAGAACAGAGGTTCCAAACTCTACCTCTGGACTTATTAGTGACAACCCCAACAACTCAGTCAAGTGGGCTTGAATAAAAAATTATTGATAAACCTCCTACTATAGAGAAGATTCCCAAAAAAGGAAAAGAACCAGAGCAGAAAAAAGAACAGGATAAGAACAGTGAGCACATCAATCTAGATACCCAGATTAATCCCAAGCTCCTCCAAGAATGGCAACAATTCGATTCTATTATAAGTAATCTGGAAGGTTCACAAGGTTTCACCACACCTAAAGTAACAGTCGGTCAAGATACAATGGCAACAACGGTTCCAATTGAAGGAACCAGCGGCCTACCCACCAACACAGATGTAGAAATAATTCCTAAGGATCCATCTGATCATTTTGTTTTATAGATAGAAGACATACCATCATTAGATGTCTTTTACAGTCCCAAACACAGGGCTATAGTGAAAAGACAAAGGAAAAGGAGGAGACTTGATCAATCTTCCCTTTTACCAGCATAAACAAAGATGGCTAATGTGGTATGGAAGGAAGAATTTAACCCTTCCGATGAACTTACAAAACTTTCTCAGTATGCCAGATCCTATTCGGCAACCACTATGGATAAAGCCTTAGAAGTAAGCAATCTACTTAAGGAAAGAGACAAAACAATTGTTTCATTGCAGTCACAGGTGTTTGAAGCACAACAAAAAATAAAACAGTTAGAACAACAACTATCAACATAGCAGCTGATAAAAAATCAATTAAATGAGCAATTGCTCAAGGAGAAGTAGAGGATAGACTTAAGCGCAGTACAGAAACACAAAGAATTATCTGAATCATTGGCCAGATTGAAGACAATGAATGAACAAATGAGTAAGACGAAAGACGAGCAAATTGCTCAATTGTCACACCAAGTAGAAAAGTTCAAGTGTCTTCCGCAACCAACAGATTTCAGATCCGAAGCTCTCTAGATAACTAAAGCATTGATTACACAACTAAAACTACTATTTCATAACATTTCTCTGGTTGAGCCCCTTTGTGATATTACTGCATCAATAGTTGACAAATCAGTCGATGTTAGGCAGGATTTGGAACAGGCCGATGAGACTCTAACCAACTTTCTCGCTTGGCAAGACACCAATGAAGGGCAAGCCGCGCATCTACCTAAAATTCTAGAGTCAAACAAAGAAATCCTTTTCCTAGAATGGCAATCACAACTAATGAAAGCGGAGAGAGAAACCTCAAGATGCAGATTATCTACGAGTAATTTAATTGAGTTAATTAATGACACTCTTTATCTGTCTAACATGATTTCTCAGTGCATGCTAGGTAAATTTCTGTCAGCCAAGGCATTGGAACAAACATGCAATCAAGAATTGGAGAAGAATGAAAGATTAATCGTCGACATCAAAAGTTTAACTTGGGATACCTTTTGGTTTTTCTTAGTTAAACCATACAGTCAAAGGGATGCACTCAAATGTTTAACTGATGTGATCGGTTGCATGATTCCTAAAATCCATGATGCCACATACTCAACCTAACTGCATTCTCGTCTCACTCGCCCTCCAGAATTACAACCGATGCTTGCTATCTGCCAGCTCAAGCCAAATGGAGATCATCTGAAACAATGAACCATGCTGTCGACTGCAAACAAGCCGATTCTGAGGAGATACTCATGATTTAGTTGTACTAATTAATAACATTTTATTTTGTAATTAGTTAGCTTAATTAGTATTTATAGGCCCTTTCATGCATTTAAAAATGGTCCTTAGTCTTTTTATAAACTCAAATCAGGAAGTCACACTATTGTGCTTCTGGTATATTTTTATAAAGACTGGTCCAGTATTCTGAATTTTAACAAAGAAAGATTTGATGGGATGTGCACTATTGCCTTGTTGTGAAAGTGTTTCTAAGTTAGAGGAAGGAATTTGAATGCGATTGATATCGGGAGTGATCCAAATAACATATGGTACTATTATCTATGCTCTTGTTTCATTCTTCCATATGAATCAACATTTGTTTAATCTTGGTATCATTGGGTATATGTATGTGTTTTAATACCAGTCTTTATACTTATCACTATTGAATGTTTAAGGAGTGTTATTCTTTCAATCATATGTATGTCGGTGATATATGATGAATAGTGCATTAATGTTTTAATCATTACTTTGTTCAACTACTTGAACAAAGTAATTATCATATGAATAAATGTCTTTGTTTACCAATAGAGTCATCTAAATGCCTGTTTGTGGGTAAATATCATCAAAAGTTACACTTAAGCAGAAATTCCCTGGGATAGATTAGTTGTTCATAATTTTACTTTCTAGATTAAATCGTTCATCCATTATCATTGTATATTAGGGAACCAACCATTTTTCCACCCCCTTTAACTATCATTGGGAAACTGGTCCCATTATTTCCAGTTGGAGCCACCACACCGAACGGAAAAGGAGCTGCCTTTAAGGTCCGGACCGGGTGGTTTTCCTCGATGTTTTTGCAGCGATTTTCGAGGCATCAACATTTTTGGCACTAGAAGGAGGGCATGAACTGTGAATGGCAAGCAAAACTAAACCTATAGACCATTCTGAGAGTAAACCTCCCTCCACTTCACCTCAGATCTCCCATTTGCATGCTGGAACACCAGTATTCAAACAAGAAGAAGAGGAGTCAACTACCACTGCTCAAACCCACCATACTTCAGATTGATTAAGTCCTGAGTCCTCTAAAGTGTAGTCTCTAATCCAGAAACTTCAAGGCTTTTCGATATCACCACAGAAATCTGAGGTATCTCAAGGCAGTGAGACTTTGCAATTCAATCTACCTCACCCTCTCACCAGACTTCAAAGTGGGAAGCTCTATATTGAACCTACTGAGTTTCCTTTACCCAAAAGGAAAAGGGAAAAAAAGAACACTGAAGGATCTGACAGTGAGACTTTCTCATCATCATGCTCCATTTCATCTTCCCTACTGTGAAGTCAACCATCCACTCCTCCATTACACATTGTTGTTAAACAAGGATAAGGAATTTCAACATCCTCACCTCAAACCTCAATATCAACTCCTTCTCAAACATCTAGAATCCCATTGGCAATATCATCTATTATAAGTTTGACAATGGCTCAAAATCCATGGAGTAGTCCTGGTGCGGTCAATATGCCTGCACCATTACACCCATTTCCAGATTCTCCTGAAAAATGGTTGCCAAAATTTAATCCAGATACAGGGACACAAGGAGTGACAGAGGAAGATGTTGTTGTTAGGATTTTCCCTTATACTTTACAAGGATCAGCTGGGTCTTGGTATTTTTCCCTGCCCTCTGGATCCATTACGAGTTGGAACATTTTTCAAGAACAGTTTCTAACTAAGTATGGCGATGATAAATCTTTAGCAACATTAATCAACGATCTCTCCAATCTTAGGATAGAATCCAAAGAACCTATAAAGGAGTTCAACTCATGATTCAATAAAATCTTGAATAAGATTCCAATCGCCTCTAAACCAAGTGAGCAAATCAGAAGCGAATGGTATATAACATCCCTACCCTCAAATATAGCTATTTTTTTACATAGAGCTGCAAAACCAACTTTAGCTGAAAACATCAAAGAGGCACTTACTGTAGAGAAACGTATTATCGCTTTAGAGAAGAAAGTTGTTCTTGAAGATAGAAAATCCAAAAAAAATTCTTTCAAGGATGAGTCAAAGAAGAAAACCCCCAAAGATCCATATGATATGGAGGGCCTCCAAAAAGTCCTCAAGACCATGTCAAATGAGATGGTAGAAATAAAAAAGCAAGTTGCCGAGACTTCAACTAAAAGACCATTTAGAAATTTTAAGAAACCTGAATCAAAACCACCAAATGTTATATCTAATGCAGATTCAGATCTCGAAGAGGAAGAAGAGGACGAAACAATCTTATCATCCACAGAACCTGAAGAAGACGAGATTGTAGAATGTCATGGGATGTGGGACTTTATTTTACCTAATTCCAATACAGAAAATGAACAGGAAGCTTTCCCTGTGTCTACCAGGAGTAAGGGTACTCCTGAACCTATTCAGACAACTTCGAAGAAAAGGAATGTAGGTACCACTACTATTAAAGAAAAGGTTCCCACAAAGAAAGCTGCAGCAATACCATCCCAAAATCAGCCATCATATTCAAATCTACCTTCAACATCTAAGACGTTGGTAGTGTCAGATTCTATGGATTACAATATTATTGAAGATATGAAGAAGACAAAGGCAAATATTACTATGTTTGAACTTAGCAAACTCAAACATAAACATAAATTACTTCTTAAGGAGCTAAATGCTACAACTTCTTCACCTCTTCCTAACGCTATAATGTCCAAAGCTGCTAATGATTCAAGCCAACCACCTCCTGGTAGAGTGGAAGCTATTAATACCGTTTTAATTGGAGATAGATCAAATTCACATACACCTCCTTTCCTCTTAACCTATGAGATCTATAATATAAATCTACACAACTATTTGATTGACTCAGGGGCCTCCTCAAATATAATGCCAGCTTCAGTTTGTTCCAAACTGAACATTGAACCACAAAAGTCTATAATTCACATTGTACAGTTAGATAGAACAAAGGTCTAGGTTTTAGGAGAAATCAACTCAGTAACTATCAGGTTATCAGCTGATACAAGAGTGGTTTAGAGAATTGATATTCTAATTGCCGATATACCTGAATTTTATGGGTTGATTCTGAGTAGAGACTAGTCTGAGAAACTCCATGCTTATATTTCCACCGATTGGTCCCATATGTGGCTACCTTATAAAGGAAAGCCAAATCAGATCAAGATCGATTGGGAGAAACATATGACCCATACTGTTACTGAATTTGAACAAGAAAATCAACCAATAGCATTCAAGAATAATATTTTGGGGAATTACTCATCCGAATCTTTCTTTGGCAATTTCACTGCCCAACCATCTCCTTTCTCAGTTAATAATTTCACATCTCAAATCTAAAATTTATCACAAACCGATAGATCAAGATGTGTTAATATCACTGAGGAAACTGTAAATAAAATTGTTGATAATTCTTCATTTTGGTCATTACACTTTGATGGGTCTAAATCTAGTGAAGGTGCAGGAGCACGATGTATTTTAGTAAGTCCTAAGGGAGAAAAAACTATGTTATCGTGCAGATTGGAATTTGAATGCACAAACAATACAGCTGAATATGAGGCCTTAGTTCAAGGACTCTACAAAGCTATCGGTCTTAAAGTTCAATATTTGAAAGTGTTTGGTGATTCAAAAATTGTTATAAAACAAGTTAGAAATACAATTCATTTCCTTTCTAGTCATCTCAAACACTATCAATCTTTGGTGCAGCAGCTCATATCTCAATTTTTAGCATTCAATATTTCTCCTATCCCTAGGACCTAGAATGCAACAACATACCTTCTAGCTAATGTTGCTTCCAAACTCCTACCTTCCAAAGATTACAACCCAGACAGATTTTCAATAGAGTTAAGTTGTAGACCATCAATTCCCAATAATGTCACCAATTGGCGAGTGTTCAATCATGATGAAGAAATTTTAAATTTCTTGACTTCCGACAAGTCCTACGATGATCAAATGATTGATGAAAGTGATCATGACCTTCAAATGAAGGAAAAACAAGAATAAAACTCAATACCAAAACCAGTGGTCAAGCTATAAGATCTTTATGATATTAAAGACAGGTTTAAACAGGTGACCAATTCAAAGCTCCAGAGTTCCACTTGAAGATTTGAGTTGATAAACCTAGGTACTGAGGAAAACCCTCAAAACATCAATTTGGGATTAGGACTTTCTTTAGAAGAAAGAACAACATTCATTAGATTGTTGTGTAAGAATAAATATGTCTTCACTTGGAAATATGATGATTTGAAAACATACGGTACATCGATCATCCAACATACTATTCCAATGCTTTTTGAACAAAAACCAGTGCAACAGAAGTTAAGGAAAATTCATCCTAACCTAGAGAGTCAAATAAAAACTGAGTTAAATAAACTCTTAAAGGCTAAGATAATTTTTCCTGTCAGAAATTCCAACTGGGTGTCCAATATGGTGCTAGTTAGAAAGAAAAATGGTGACATCAGGATTTGCATCGATTTTAGAAATCTTAATAAAGCAAGCCAGAAAGATAACTTCCCTTTACCTACCATGGAACAGACACTCCATTTAGTAGTTGGTTCTGAGTTAATGTCATTTTTAGATGGTTTTTTAGGGTATAACCGAATTTTGCTCCATCCTGATGACAGGCTTAAAACTACCTTCAGAACCAAGTGGGGAAATTATTCTTACCAAAAAATGCCTTTTGGACTTATCAATGCAGGAGCTACATTCCAAAGAGCAATGGACATAGAATTCAAAGGATTGATCAATAAATCAATAGTTGTCTATTTAGATGATATTACTGTATTTTCCAAGAAAAGGTCTAATCATTTACATGATTTAAAACAAATCTTTGAATGCTGCAGAAGGTATGGTATCTCACTTAATCCGAAGAAGTCCTTTTTTGCTCTTAATTAAGTAAAGATTTTGGACTTCATTGTCTCAAACGATGGTATTTATATTGGTCCAGATACAATTAAAGACATTTCTGATATTCCATTCCCTCATAATAAAAAATCCATGCAGTCATTTTTGGGTCAAATTAACTTTGTTAAACGATTTGTTCCAGATTTTTCCTAGATTATTTTACAATTGCAAACAATGATTAAGAAAAATTCGGTGTTTAAATGGGGACCTGCAGAGAAAGAGGCATTTGATTCTATCAAACAATCAATAATTAATGCCCCTACTTTAAGCACTCCCAATTTTTCAAGTCATTTCATACTATATACTCGCGCATCCGCCTCGTCTTATGCAGCAATGCTGACTCAAATTAATGATCAAAACTTGGAAGCACCGATCTCATTTTATAGTTCAAATCTCCAAGGTGCTGAACTTAATTACTCGGAAATTGAAAAGCAAGCCTTTGCTGTATACAAAGCCATTAAACACTATAGATCCTTTCTCTTAAAAGCTCACACAAAAGTTATAGTCCCTTTTTCAGCAGTAAGACAATTACTAGTTCAAAGGGAATTAGGAGAAAAGAGAGCAAATTGGGTCACAGCATTACAAGAATATGACTTAGAAATCAAGCCAGCAAAGATTGTCAAAGGCCAAGGTTTTTGCAGGTTGTTAACAGGAGCATCCAATATTCAAGAACCTGATGGTGCAGAAGACACTGAAGAGATCAATCAGATAAGTATCACAAATCCTGAATCACAATATGCACATCTGGTTTTCTATTTGAAAAATGGATACGCTCCTTCTAATATCTCCTATAAAAACAAACGTGCCATTAGATTGAAAGCGAAAAACTTCATAATTATAGATGATGTATTGTTTCGGCGAAATTATGATTCAATTCTATTAGGATGCTTAGAAAGACTTGAAATGCAAAAGGTTTTGTAGGAGCTACACGATGGACCAGCAGGAGGACATTTTGGAGCCAATACAACAGCTCACAAAATTATTCATGCTGGATATTATTGGCCCACCCTGTTCAAAAATACTCATGAATATGTAAGGAAATGCCGAAGTTGTCAAATCTTCGGTGGAAGACAAAGAAAGCCAGCCTTCCCTTTGCAACCCGTGAACATTGAACAACCTTTTGAGAAATGGGGATTGGATATCATTGGGGAAATCACTCCACATTCATCCAAACAGCATAAGTATATCCTTACCGCCATTGATTACTTTACTAAGTGGGTTGAAGCAATTCCTCTAAATACAACAACCTCTGAGGCAATTATGGAATTCATAGATCAATTCATTATTACCAGATTTGGTGTCCCAAACTCTCTTCTTTTTGATAATGCATCTTATTTCTCTGGAAATTCTATGTTTGAGTTCACTATCAAAAGGGGGTTTAAATTGAAGTATTTTGCAAATTACTACCCCCAAGGTAATGGTTTAGCATAATCCACCAATAAAAATCTCATTAAAATCATTAAGCGAACTATTGAGAAGAATCATAAAAACTGGCATAAATCTTTGATATTTGCACTATGAGCTGACAAAATAACACAGAAGGCCTCCGTAGGCACTTCTCCATTTAATCTGGTACATGGAAAGGAAACTGTCATACCAACCAATTTAGTACTTCCATCTCTAGCTTTAGTGCAGTTTATTGAAGAAAGTCCTTCATCTTCTATTCAACTAAGACATGATCAAATTTTGAAACTAGAAGAAGAAAGGGAAAAAGGCAGAATTATACATGCAAAACATCAACAAATTATCAAGTCATCTTTTGATACAACTGCGACTAGTTCAAAGCAATTACAAGTTGGTGATCTAGTTTTGAAATGGGACAAAGCCCATGACGATAAAGGAAAACACACTAAGTTCCAGAAGATATGGCTCAGACCATTTCAAATCAATAAGAATATAGGCCCTTCTACTTTCATATTGCAAGATCTATTAGGTAAGAGAGATTATTTTCCTGTTAATGGCCTTACCTTGAAAAACTTCTTCAATTGAGGAGGTAACCCCTTCTCCCTTTGTAAATATTCAATTTTCGGCAAAATTTGTGTGCATAGTTTTTAGGATTTCGGGAAAATAAAGTTGCAAGATTCCTTCCATTGGTCTTTTCTATATTGAAAAAAGTTTCTCAAAAGAAATAATTCTGATATTTACTTTTAAAAATGGAAGCCTTAAACAAAAGGAAAATTTCTAGGAAATTAAGTATATTTAGATTCGGAAACCCCATTTTATTTTTGTGAAATCTTCTCAAGATTTAGAATTACTGTAAATCATTTTAATGTTTTCAAATGGCTTAAAAAATGGTTATCAATACAAAACATAAACTAATTCAATCTTAGCATCTTCAACTCCCACCCTGTCATCCATGTTCTCTTAAGGAGAAAATTGTTCATCCCATTCATCAAAGTTTATAATTACTTAGAGTGTAATTCTAAAATATATTTGATATAAAAGATAAGAGGTCTTATTACAAGCCTACTTACCATGATCATAGGGGAATAGTTCAACTGACATTACCAATACTGCATATCAAAACAGGGTAATGGCTTATAATTACAAGACAAGGGGTCTCATCACGAGCCAGCTTGTTCAGTTAAATTACAACCAATGAATGGCGTTGTCAAATAGCTTGCCACCAAACTAGGACAATGACTTTTTATCTTACAAAAATAAGTAAAAGAAAAAGTAATACAAAAATATGAAGGCATATTTTTGGATTCATTCTTTTAATTATACTCTTAAATGGATGGGATAATGAATAATCAAATGGTTAAAAGGTATCCCTGTCAAGACTATAAATGTTTGCTAGCAGCAGAGGCTCTACCTATGACAAAGGATTCATTATAAAGCTAAGTTGGAGATTTTGTTTTTGTTTTATCATTATTAACCAATCAAGGCTAATTTAAAACTTAGAATGTATTTAATTTTAACATGAGAAGAAAATAGCGGAAATAGTTATCATTATATTCAGGATTTCTATATACCTAGTTATATTAGAATTATCGTCTTAGATGAGATTTCCAGATGAAGAAAGTTTAAGTATTTCAACATTTCTCAGAGATAACTGTTTCTCCCAGTGAATCGCCAATTGTTGTGTTGTACAACAACTCCCCATTTCATAAAATTTTTCTTTAAAAACATAATATTAAATGGGTCCCTTTTAAACATAATTGTGTGAATAAATTGGTATCAACTCATCATTAGAAAAATCTTCATCAAAAGGTCCAATGGAAATGTCATATTTTAAAATAAACCTTTTGAACTATAATTAAATCGGTCTTGTAAATAAATATAAATTTCTTTATTATTGCAATAAAGCGATTGCAAGATCACATATCACAACAATAAAGAAAGCATATACATGCACCCATTAACTTACTGCGATCCGAAAAGCAAATAACTATCGGATATCGGGAAAGGCGAATAACAAGTGTAATAAAAGACCCCCCCTCATTTCTCCGATGCGATATCGCTATCAGCGATCTCAGGATGCAACCCAACACATGTTTATGACACATTCAAATCCTCTGATGCGATAAGGCGTATTGCCATCAGCGATCAACGATGTTGCAAATGCATAAGTAGCATGACCCAATCCCATCCCCGATTTTGATGCATTAAATAAAGGCGCGTGTTTCAAAACATATTTAAAAGGCTTACATACATTATTTTGGACTATTATTAAAGCCTTCTTGTTCACGTTACCAATCACTGATTGCGATTTACTTTTGATTATCCGCCAAAAATCTAAGCCACGCTTGAATGGATCATTCGGCATATAAACGATATGATGGGTACTTAAAACTCCTTTACCATGATTGACAGGTTAAACGGCCAACTAATGAAGCAGTTATTCCAAGATTTTCCCTTAGATTGTATCTGCGGTAGTTTCACTACAATATTTGATTATTCACTAATTGATATAATTCTTTCATATTAGCTCATAATACCTATTCTCTGTATCACGTTGGTTTCATTCCTTGTGCAAGACTCTGCCGAAATAACAAATTTGAAACAAATGGGAAAGAAATCCAAGAGATCCGCAGCAGCAGTGGCTCCTACAGCAACAGTGCAGTCGACTAATGATCCACGGCCAAGTAAAAAAGGCTTAATCTCCGACACTACTTGTCTCAGCCTCAGAAATACAAGCTGGAAAAGCATCTACAATTTAATTGAAGTAGAGGAGCCTGAGGAAGTATCAAGAGGAGCTATTGTAGATTCAACTAGTAAATCAGAAGCTTCCCTTAAAGATTTAGCTGATTCGTATTTGCGCAGGATAGCAGCACGTGAGAATATTCTTCCATACACTGATGTAGTGCGATGGGTGGTAGAAGAAATTTTGGTTTTAAACAGAACATTTTTCACAGTTGACGGAAGGGTTTTTGGCTCATTTCAGCCTGATGACTTAAGGAAAATGTATCACCTACCTGAACCTAAAAAGAAATATAACAAAGCCTTTCTTGAAAAGTTCACAGAACAGAACGAGACTGAATCGGCCCCAATTAAGCAGTGGAGACAAAATCCCGAAAATCACAAACATGAATCATCAGGTAAGTACTATGTAGATTCATTATGTTCTCCTTACTGTTATGCCAGGGCAATGATGTGTAGAATGTGGGGATTGCATGATTCTGCGAAGTTTACTATTGAAATGGTTCCTTTGATGGAAGCGGCGGTTAATAGTGAAATGATGGATTGGGCAAACATATTGTCCGACAAGTTAGCTACTGCAATTCTTGAATTTAGATCAAATACACGCATAACCACCAGAACTATTCCCCCTTTCTATTACAGTGCTTATGTTATGGATACTCTTTGCTTTAATTCTGAATTTCCCATACTTGGGTGGAGATGGACTTCGCAAGACCCTCAACCAATCCACATTTATCATCAAAAGTTATGGAAGGTGCACTATAAAGACTACTTGTACCAAATTGGTAACGGTTTCATGGTGCCTATCTATTATGCCATTTTTGATAAACCTACCCCAAAGATTTCAATGGAAGCAAAGATTGACTTGACTCCTGTAGGGAATTGGTTCGGGTAAGACAAGTTTACATATATAAGGGTTTTTGGTAGTCTCACAAGACCTCATGTCCTTCCTCTGTATGTACCCGATAAGTTGTTAGCTTGAGAATTGGCTTACCAAATAACAAAAGCAGGAATATCCAAAGCCCTTAGGAATTCTAAAAAACAAGCTTGACCTACATCTCCTTTGAGATGCAGTGTTTATACTCTACACGATTATAAACATGCTAAAAAAGAGGCAGAAAAGATAAACATGCTCAATCTTGCAACTATTCCTAATAGGCAATTCGATCCAAGGAAAGTTGCCTATATTGTTCTTGAACAAGCCAAACTAACAAGGTTTGAACATGAAAAGTATGAATTTTATGACCTATTTTCTTCAGCAGAATCATTATTCTAGGTACAAACATTGGCCAAAATGAAATATAATGATGAAGGGCTAGTATAATTTAATAGGCTTAGAGAACAGAGGTTGAAAACTCTACCTCTGGACTTATTAGCGACAATCCCAACAATTAAGTCAAGCGAGCCTGAACAACAAATTATTGATAAACCTCCTACTATAGAAAAGATTCCCAAAAAAGGAAAAGAACCAGAGTAGAAAAAAGAACAGGACAAAAACAGTGAGCACATCAATCTAGATACCCAGATTGATCCCAAGCTCCTCCAAGAATGGCAACAATTCGATTCTATTATAAGAAATCTGGAAGGTTCACAAGGTTTCACCACACCTAAAGTAACAGTCGGTCAAGATACAGTGGAAAAAATGGTTCCAATTGAAGGAACCAGCGGCCTACCCACCAACACAGATGTAGAAATAATTCTTAAGGATCCATCCGATCAGATTGTTTTGCAGATAGAAGACATACCACCATTAGACGTCTTTTACAGTCCCAAACACAGGGCTGTAGTGAAAAGACAAAGGAAAAGGAGGAGACTTGATCAATCTTACCTTTTACCAGCATAAACAGAGATGGATAATGTGGTATGGAAGGAAGAATTTAACCCTTCCAATAACCTTACAAAACTTACTCAGTATGACGGAGCCTATTCGACAGCCACTGTGGATAAAGCCTCAGAAGTAAGCAATCTACTTAAGGAAAGAGACCAAACAATTGTTTCATTGTAGTCACAGGTGTTTGAAGCACAGAAAAAAATAGAACAGTTAGAACAGCAACTATCAACACAGCAGCAGATAAACAATCAATTAAATGAGCAATTGCTCAAGGAGAAGTAGAGGATATACTTAAGCGTAGTACAGAAACAAAAGGAATTATCCGAATCATTGGCCAGATTGAAGACAATGAATGAACAAATGAGTAAGACGAAATACGAGCAAATTTTTCAACTGTCACACCAAGTAGAAAAGTTCAAGAATCTTCCGCAACCAGTAGATTTCATATCCGAAGCTCTCCAGATCAATAAAGCATTGATTACACAACTAAAACTATTATGTCATAACATTTCTCTGGTTGAGCTCCTTTGTGAGATTACTGCATCAATAGTTGACAAATCAGTCGATGCCATGTAGGATTTGGAACAGGCCAATGAGACTCTAACCAACTTTCTCGCTTGGCAAGACACCAGTGAAGGGAAAGCCATGCATTTGCCTAAAATTCTAGAGTCACACAAAGAAATCCTTTTCCTAGAATGGTAGTCACAACTGATGAAAGTGGAGAGAGAAACCTCAAGATGCAGATTATCTACCAGTAATTTAATTGAGTTAATCAATGACACTCTTTATCTGTCTAACATGATTTCATAGTGCATGCTAGGTAAATTGCCGTTAGCCAAGGCATTGGAACAAACATGCAATCAAGAATTGGAGAAGAATGAAAGATTAATCGTCGACATCCAAAGTTTAACTTGGGATACCTTTTGGCTTTTCTTAGTTAAACCATACAGTCAAAGGGCTGCACTCAAATGTTTAACCAATGTGATCAGTTGAATGATTCCTGAAATCCATGATGCCACATACTCAGCCCAACTGCATTCTTGTCTCACTCGCCCTCCAGAATTACAACCGATACTTGCTATCTGCCAGCTCAAGCCAAATGGAGATCATTCGAAACAATGAACCATGTTGTCAACTGCAAAGAAGCCGATTTTGAGGAGATACTCATGATTTAGTTGTACTAATTAATAGCATTTTATTTTGTAATTAGTTAGCTTAATTAGTATTTATAGGCCCTTTCATGCATTTAGAAAGGGTCCTCAGTTTTTGTATAAACTCAAATCAGGAAGTCACACTATTGTGCTTCTGGTATATTTTTATAAAGATTGGGCCAATATTCTTAATTTTAACGAAGAAAGCTTTGATGGGATGTGCACTATTGCCTTGTTGTGAAAGTGTTTCTAAGTTAGAGGAAGGAATTTGAGTTCGATTGATATCGAGAGTGATCCAAATAACATATGGTACTATTATCTATGCTCTTATTTCATTCTTCCGTGTGAATCAACATTTGTTTAATCTTGCTATCATTGGATATATATGTATGTGTTTTAACAGCAGTCCTTATACTTATCACTATTGAATGTTTAAGGAGGGTTATTCTTTCAATCATATGTATGTCGGTGATATATGATGAATAGTGTAATAATGTTTTAATCATTAATTTGTTCAACTACTTGAACAAAGTAATTATCATATGAATAAATGTCTTTTTTTACCAATAGAGTCATCTAAATGCGTTTTGTGGATAAAGATCATCAAAAGTTACACTTAAGCAGAAATTCCCCGGGATAGATTAGTTGTTCATAATTTTACTTTTTAGATTAAATCATTCATCCATTATCATTATATATTATAGAACCAACCATTTATCCACCCCCTTTATCTATCATTGGGACACTGGTCCTATTATTTCCATTCGAAGCCACCACACCAAATGGAAAAGGAGCTGCCTTTAAGGTCCAGACCAGGTGGTTTTCCCCGATGTTGTTGCAGCGATTTGCGAGGCATCAACGGATCCCTAGAGTGGTTGGGATACTTCTAGAGGTCCTATAGCACCTAAGGGAAGTTAGTAAGGTCTCAAGTCAGCGACTCCATTTCCTTAAGGTCATATAGGAGGTTGATTCTTATCATAGAGACCCTCAACTCATGTTTAAACAAGGTAAACCAACGAAAGTGGGTAAATTTGGAAGGAGGCGTTATGGGTTGGTATCAGAGTGGGTTGCACTCCCTTTGGGTGAAGTCTGATGTTGTCAATGGTATGCTTGTAATGCATGTGGTAATGATATACAGTGAGTATGGTCACGCATGATTTTGTCTTGTTGTTATTTTGATGTGTTGATATGTTTATGATATGGATATGCTTATGATTATACATATACATGCTAAATTTGTGGACTGATCTTGCAGATGAGATAAGCCTCCCCTGAACATCACTGAGGCATGGATTTGATTTTGGTATCTATTTTTTTATTTTACATGGTACACTTGCAAGAAGAATAGAATCAATATGACAAGAAAAATGGTAGACTACAGTTCCCTTGACTCTCCCTACAGATTAGTTGGGTAGCATGGAGAAGAGTATTCTCTTTGTTTAGTAGATACATTAAGCATCTTGAGGGCATAGATTAGAAGTTGAAAAGTAGACAATCGCAGGTTGGTTGAGGCTTAAGAAGTACTTTCAAGGGCTCAGGAGAAGTAGGTAGAGGTCAATGTAACAATTTTTTAGAGCTTGTGAGAGTTGCAGAGACAAGGACAACTGGGGATCAGTCAAGAGAAGGAACAGAAAACTAATGGATCCTATGGTAGCAGGTCTCAGTCCAGATATAGGTTGGATAGAGGAGATATAGTTAGAGGTGGAAAATCATTGGATACACATGGCAGGAGGACTATTATGTATGGGCATCATTCTAGTTCCTCATCCAGGAGACATCATCATAGTCATCATTGTCATCATCCTTATAGGAGGGGTGAGTACTTACCTAAAGAGTTCAAGAAAGTCAAGATGCCTATATTTGATGGAGAGATGAAGAAGGAAGAAGATGAAGAGGCATGGTTGCTTGGTATGAAGAAATTCTTCAAATTACACAGTTATTCAGAGAACATGAAAGCCAAGATAACCACCTTCAGTCTCAAAGGGAAAGAAAATATTTGGTGGGAAGATGTGAAGAATGTCAAGGAAATTCAGGAAGAAGAGTTGACTTGGGATGAGTTTGAGAGATTCTTCAAGAAGTACTTGTTTGAGAAGTACTATGATGACAAAGCTAAGGAGTTTTATGAGCTACAGATGGGTTTGACGACAAATGATGAGTACACTAGCAAGTTCCTAGAGTTGTTGAGATATGGGCCTTATCTCAAGGATCATAAGGCTAATATCCGGAGATTCATTAGTGGGCTGCCAACAACATATAGAGATAGGATTGACTTTGATTAGCCTAGGTCATTGGAGGAAGTCGTCAGGAAGCTAAAGAATTTTTATGAGAAATCAAAGTGCAAAGTTGAGCCTAAGAATGACTTGAAAGGAAATGATAATGTTAAAGGGAAGTGGTACCCAAAGCGAGGAAGAACTCAAGATGCAGGCGAGAAAGAAAATGTTGCTCCATATAAGAAGTTACATATAGTTGAGAAGAGGCATGGGTCGCAACATTGAGCGCAACAGACTATACGTGATGTTAGAGGATTGTTTCATTGTTGGATATGTGGTAAATATCATCGTAAGAAGGATTGTCCATTGTACTAGGGAGGTAGGCCTCAGATCTATAGTTCTCAGGAGGTGCAAATAGTTGGTGATGTTGGTCATAGTATTCCTTGAATTTATTAGTTGTGGACAGCAGGTAGGCAAATCATCAGTCATCTATTATTGAGATGTACGATAATATTTGTGATCAAGTTATTTCTATTTTGATTTATCCTAGATATAATTATAATTATGTTAATCTTGACCTGGTGGATAAGTGTGGCTTGAGAAAATAAGTGCATGCAAAGTCTTGGTTGGTTTAGTTGGTTATAGGTACTAAGAAGAGGGTTCATCACTAGGCAAGAGCTTGTGCATTTGAGTTGAATGGTATGCCTACCTCAACATATTTGAATGTATTTCTGTTGGGATCATATAGTATTCTTTTGGGTATGGACTATTGTATCTTCATAAGCCCAAAGTGGATTCTTATGAAAATGCCATTGAATGTTTGGATGAAAATGGAGAACAATGAATCTTGCAGGGTAAGAAGAAGGAAACATCAGTTAGAATGGTGACAAGTATGCAGGACAAGTGCAGTTGTAGAAAAGGGTGTGTGTTATTTACAGTGCATATTTCTAGTGACAAATGTAAGGAAGTTGAGGACACAAATGTATTGAGGAGGTATACAATTTTGTAGAAGTTTTAGGATGTAATTCAAGCAGAGATTTTAGAGTTTCCTCCTCACAGGGAAGTTGAATTTTCCATTGAGTTGGTACCATGGGAAGCACCAGCATCAAGTGCACCATAAAAGATGAGCACACCAGAGTTAGTAGAAGTGAAGTTACAATTGAAGGAAATTATTGACAAGGGATACATTAGGCCAAGTGTATCACCTTGGGGTGCACCAGTATTGTTTTTAAAGAAGAAGTATGGTACTCTCAAGTAGTGCATTGATTACATGTAGATGAGTAAGGTGAAGATCAAGAATAGATATATGTTGCCAAGGATTGATAACTTGTTCGATCAATTGAATTGAGAAGTAGTGTTCTCAAAGATTTACTTGAGATCAAGGTACCATCAAGCACACATAAAAGAAAAGGACCTCTACAAGATTTCCTTTAGGACCATGTATGGGTACTATGAGTTTTTTGTAGTTCCATTCAGTTCGAGTAATTCTCTAGCTACGTTTATGTGCTTGATGAATAGTTTGTTATGTCATTATATGGACAAGTTTGTTATTGTATTCATTGATGACATCTTGATATATTTTAAGAATGAGGTAGATCATGCTGACCATTTAGTAGCAATGTTGAGATTTCTAAGAGAGCATCATTTGTATGCCAAGCTTATCAAGTGTAGTTTCCTTAAGATATAGGTGCATTATTTGGGACATGTTATTTCCAAGGAAGGCATAGCAGTAGATCCATAAAAGGTAAGAGCTACCATGGAGTAGGAAGCTATTTAAAAATGTAAATAGGTTCAGCCTTCATATTTATATTTGAGTCAAAGAATGAAAAAGAAATTATTATTATTATTACAATGACTTATTAAAACATGGGCTTCACGCTTAGGTCATAATTTTATAGGTAAAAGTCCCCATTGTGGACTTCTAGATTTTATACTGAGTCATTAGAGTCATTTTCCATTTAATGCAACTCTTCTTGGGCTTTTGTATAATGTAAAAATAATTATTACTGAGTCAAAAATGTATTTTGTCACCTCCACACCAAGTTGGCCCTAACTTGAAGAAGTCTCCGTACAAGAGGACAATTCGACCCACAAAAGAGGTTATATATACAAGATTAGTTCAAAATATTTAGGCATCAACTCAACAAGTTCGATACACATCAAGGAAGTGCAAAAAATGTGAAGTTCAAGGGGAAGAAGGAATAAGTGCAAGTCAAAGTTTCTGGGCTATCTCTCTCTCTTTTATGTGAATTTACTGGGATATTTTCTGGATTGAAGTTTTGTTGTTGGGAGGGTTGAAATTTTGAAAATGTTGGATCGAATATTCTGGTGCTGGAAGGTCAAAATTTTGGATTTGTTGGGTTGAAGTGCTATTGCTGCAAGTTTGAAGATCTAGATCAAAGTTGCTAGAAGGAAGTGATGACTTGCTGGTTGGAGGAGGTCTTTTCCTAGGTTGAAGAGTTTTGTATTATCTCATCTTAACTACTAAAGGAAGAAGTTTGACTAGGTTTTCCCCTAGATAGAGGTTTTTCCTTGACATAGTGCCTACATCTTGTGTATCTTGTTCTTGTGATCTTCATACACACATAATTTGGTAATTTATTGATGAAAGATAATATAATAAAGATATAAAAGAAGCCAACATAATTCACAAGTAATTATCAAGAAAGAGAAATCTAACCCTAATTCTACTAGCATTGATTTCTCAACAACTCCTAGCAATGTGGATGAAATCAGATCATTCGTGGGGTTAGTAAGTTATTATAGGAGGTTCATCAGGAACTTCTCATGCATTACTATCCTATTACATCATTGAAAAGGAAAGGTAAGAAATTTGAAAGGACAGAGGAGTGTGCATCTAGTTTTGAGCATGTTTTAGCTAAATCTAGCACCCTATGGCACAAGTGCTGCAAAGGAGATAGAAAGCCTCCTAGAGACAACCTCTAGGTTGATTGTAGACCAGAGCCTAGGACCTCTTAAATAGAGGAGTGCTCAAGATATTATCTGTGAGGAGTTTTCAGCACTCCAATTGTCACATAAAAAAGGTGATAGGAGGGGCTTGGTTCAATAAGCCTTCATTGAGGTAGATTCAAGCCAACTCATGGATCCAAATTTTGGGGGTATATTGGGGCAATCTCCAAGAGAAATTGCTTCTTCCTCTAGTGGCTGGCACATGAAATGAGGCAATTTAAAACTAAAATTGTAGTAATGATGGAGAGGAGAAAAGGGAGGAGGGAAAAAGATGCATAGGATTGTAAAAAATAGAATCCTAAGCAGCAATGTTCTAGCAAAAATATGGAATTCGATGGATAGGGTTGTAAACAACACAGAATCCTAAACAACGATTTTTCGTTGGAATGATATAAATAGAGAAGTGCAAAAGAAGGTTTCAGATGAAACATGACATGGGTATCATTCTCTGCCAAAAACTAACGTAGATCTAAGCTTAACAAGGGTCATATAGGTTAATCAAATACACAAGTAAATATGTAATTTTACAAGTACTACAATGTTAGTGAATAACACATGTAGGTTTGTGATAGGCACATATACTATCTTCTATTGAGAAGCTAAGATAAATTCATATATTAGAGAGAAACCAACTGCATTCATTATACTATTTCAAATGAGGAAAAACACAAATGAAATGATATTACCGAAAGGAACATGTTACACATTAATCATGCTTGGAACCAACAGGGAAGTTCCATTAATACTTAGAGGGTCCAATAAATAATCCATACATTCAGCGTGATATAAGTGAATCCCCCATAAATAAACAGATTAGAACCAAATGGCATCACAGAATTTAGACCCCGCGAGTGAGGAATTCCGAAACCAGCCAACCACCTTTGAAGTGTTTCTTCCCCCTTTTTATAAGAAGAGGGGGAGCTATAATTATAGTTTACAAAATATCTAACCCAGAACTCCAGATATCTGCTAGACTAGCTTTCTCGGCCCATGCAAGGCGTTGTTGCCCAAAATGATTACAATTGGGATTCGATCCCTTCTTGGAAATGAACAGAAATTAATGAATGGACAAAGAAAATGGAAAGAGGAAAGAGTAGGTGTCCCTCTACTATCCTTGTGAAGGTCTCTGGTCAAGCTACATCTCAGCCGTGATGCACTCCCCCTGCTTCTCACCCATTTTCGATCATTTCTACCTTTCCTATGTGAGTAGCTTGTTCACTGGAGCAGGGAGTGGGTCGAATGTGAATGCCTGTCATGGATTAAGAATGGAGAGTGTCTAGGTAGTCCTTTGTTGTGTGGTAGAGTGGAGCACCATGTCATTCCAATAAGTCTTCCTGAGTCCTTCCCCCCCCCATACTGATCTACTATCGTGCCATACCTCATTCATTGCTTCATCAGCTGACCCATACATCCTTTAAAGATTTTTGCAATCCTTTTCAGTGCTCTGATACACATGGGGATGCGTTTTATAACAAGAATTCTGTAGAGTGCAGGCCTTTAACACACAAATGAGATGAAACAAGTGAGTTCCAACTTCCCTTTAAGCCCTCATTCTTTCATCCCCTTTCTGCTTATTCATATCACGTGACTGGGGGTTGTGACCGAGCGCTTAGCCCTTGGGGGCTAAGGCTCTCAACTATTGTTCAGGCGGGTTTTCCCTTTGTTACAGAAACACCTTTGGTAACTCCTTATATCACATCGTTCAATATCTCGGATGTGAAATTTTTATAGACCACGCCGTAATAGCTTATCGCATTCAGGGACCTTTTTCCTTATCGCAATCACAATTGCAGCTTCACATGGATATTGATGGGGGAATCAACTTTACTTCGCATGATCGTCATTTGCCGATCATCAATTTGCAGGGTGATGTCATCGCTACCACGTGTCTCCCTGTGAGTGGTGACACGTTTCACCTGGAAATGGCCCCATTGGACCCCTAAAAACTGAGTGACATGTGTCCCCTGTATAGCCATGTCATTGATGACATCAGTTGCCATTTCAGCCATTAGGACCAATCATATTGTGCCGCGTGGCCCCCATAAAGAGAGATAAAATGGCCTTCCTGACCCTATTTTGCATGGGTTTCCTTTTTTAAATAATTTCAACCTTCCTAGATGATCTTATACTAAATTGCAAAATTGGAACCCCGCAAGGTTTTTGGTGAGGTAGCCCTTCTGTTCCTATGATCGTCGATAATGCAAGATTGCAGGATGTGGGATTGTTTATCCCCGATATGTTTTACTGCCAGGTGGAGGAGAGAGAAGGGGGCAGTCCGGCCTTGGTTTTTTCCTGCAATTTCTTTGTTAAATGATTTCAACCTCCACCAACGATGTTACACTATATCGAAAAATCAATAGTTCACAGGGCTTTTAAAGTGGAGACACCCCTTTACATCATTGATTTGTGATTATTTGGGACTATGGGATGTGGAACTACAGGAAGGTCGATATGCGGGACTATGGGATCGTGGGACTATGATATGTGAGACTGCGATATATGGGATGGCCGATTTATGTACCGTCACATGGAGGAGAGAGAAAGGGATCACCCAACCTTGGTTTTTCATGGAATTTCCTTTGTTAATTCCTTTTGGCATTCCTCAACGATACAACACCACATCGCAATATCTTGGCCTTGTAAGGTTTTATAGTGGTAGCCCTTTTCTCCACCAATATGCCAATATTACAGGATTTTCTATGCCCGGGGCCCCCCGATTGCAATTTGCATTTATCTTTTGGTGTTTTTTCTTTTCTTGCTAGGCTTTCCAAGGGTAATCTTCAAAATTCTTTACCTTCTACTCTAGGAGTCCGTTTTTGGACTTCCATATACCGTTGGAAAGATCTTTCTAAGCTCTAGGCAATGGAGAGGGTCTAATTAAGCTTTGATAGCTTTTGTGGCTCAAAAATTAGCATCAAACTTCACTACTATTGGGAATTTGAAACAACTGATGACTAATAAAGCAGTAAGTGACAATAGAGCAGTTAAAGTAGTTGTTGACAAATGATCCAATGTTAAATATGGAAGATTTTGATAAAGAGTTCGTAGTGTGCACATATTCTTGCAAGAGAAGGATTGGTGGAGTATTTATGCACAAGGAACAACTAGTGTGCTATGAGTCCAATAAACCAAATGAGCACAAGTAGAACTATGTTACTCATGATCTTGATTTGGAAGCTATTATTCATGCCTTGAAAATATGGAGACATTATCTTCTTGGTAGGAGGCTTTTGTTGATAGTGATCATAGTGGGTTGAGATATATGTCTGACCAACCGTATTTTAATGTTAGGCAAGCTAGATGGTTGGCTACCCTTAGTGAATTTGACTTCGAGATCAGATACATTAAGGGTAAGGAGAATAGGGTTGCAAATGCTCTCAGCAGGAAAGTGCAATTGAACCATGTTGCATTAGTGAGCTCATATGGGACAGATTTACAAGATCAAATCTTCCAGGAAGGAAAACAGGATAACAAGTACAGGGAACTTATTCTTAGGTTACAGTAGGGTATAGGTGATCAGGATGTGGACTATCATTTCATAGCATATGGCTTGGTGATATTCAAGGATATGATCTATGCGTCAGATGATAGTGAACTCAAGAAGCTTATCTTGAGGGAGTTTCATGTAAATCCATATTTAGGTCACCCAAGATATCAAAAGACACTGACAATACTAAAGAAGTTCTACTATTGGTTAAGTCTAAAGAAGGAAGTAGCAAAGTTTGTGGCTAGATTCTTGGATTGTCAATAGGTGAAGGTAGAGTGTAAGCATCCAGGTGGGTTGCTTCAACCTATTCCGATTCTAGAATGGAAATGGGAGGCCGTTTCCATGTACTTCATTATAGGTCTTCTGAGGAAACCGAGGCAACATGATTCTATCATTGTTATGGTCGACAGGTTGAACAAGGTAGCTCACTTCATTCCAATTAAGACTACTTATTCAACTAGTGAGGTGGCATAAGTCTTCATCAAGGAGATCATGATATTGCATGGTGTTTTGAAGAAGATTGTGCGAGACATGGATGCTAAGTTCACTTGCACGTTTTGGAAGGAGTTGATTATAGGTTTGGGGACAGAGTTGGCCTTCAGTATAACTTATCATCCATAGACAGATGTAAAAATAGAGAGGGTCAACAAGATACTAGAGGATATGTTGAGGATGTATGTCATGCATCAACAAAGGATATGGGAGGAGTACCTTCCATTGGTTTAGTTTGCATACAATAATGGTTATGAGGATTCACTTAGGATGAGTCTGTTTGAGGCAGTGTATGGAAAGAATTGTAACACTCCCATCAACTGGAGTGATCCAATGAACAAGGTACTTAATGGACCAAACATGTTGACAAACATGTGACAGAAAATACAGGTTATCAAGAAGAATCTAAATGCAGCATGAGATAGGTAGAAGATTTATGAAGACCAACACAGGGAAATTAAGGAGTTTCAGGTTAAGGAGCATGTGTATTTGTGCATCAAGACCAATAAGAGCTCCTTGAGGTTTGGATCATGTGCCAAGTTAGCACCACGGTATTGCAGGCCTTTTAAGATCCTTGAGAGGATTGGACCAGTGGCCTACAGACTTGCACTGCCTCCAACAGTGAAAGTCCATGATGTTTTCCATGTTTCATTGCTTAAAATATATGTAAAGTATGTTGATGATGTTATTAATTGGTCTATATTGTAGATGGAATCAGAAGGAGAATTCTAGCTAGAACCTTAATGCATATTGTAGCGAAAACAACTCATGCTCCAAAATAGAGAAATCGAGCAAGTTGAAGTGCAGTGGAAGCACTTTGGGCCCAATGAAACTACATGGGAGATTGTTGATTAGATGTGTGCTATGTATCCTTCACTGTTTTCTGGTTGAGGCAAAAAAAATTGGTATATGTACATATTCATGTATGGTTGTTAATGTAAATACCATAATGAGTTGTGTTATAAAGCTCCAATAAGTGGTATGGTTGTCATGTTGTCATGTTTTTCATTATGGTTTTCTTTTGAGCAAGTTGCTCATTGTAAATACTACAATGAGCTGGGTTATAAAGCATGGCCAATATGTTTTGGATTCCAGTGGTTTTGTTGGTTTTAGGTGCCATAGAACACCGATGATGATGCTCCCCTAAGGCGGAGGTTTGTAAAAACCCCGAGTTAAAAGTTCATGTAATAAAAGTTAATAAAGGAAAAATAAGACCATGTTCAAGGGACACTTATTCCAAGTTGAATGTTGGGAAAATTATCCTAGTGGGCATCACTTGTTCTATTTATAGCAAAGGGAAATTGGCAAAGGAAAATGTGAAGGCTTTGGAAAGGGAAAATGACATTTATTGGCATTTAATTTATGAAAATAATGGAAAATAGGAGAAAAGGAAGGTGACAGGTCACAAGTTTCATGTGAGGAGGAAATTAAAGGAAAATTAAGGGAAATGAAGAAAATTAGAGTCTTCAATAATCAAAAGACATTAGAGCATCAGTTTGTAGCCTTTTAGCTAGTTCATTTTTGGAATTAGTCTTAGAGAGGAGAAGGGCAGCAAGAAGGGAAGGAGATCAAGAAAGCAAAGGAAGGACAAGGAAAACAAGGATCAAGCAAGGAAAAATTGTATCAAGAAACTTCAATAGGAAGGTAACAGGTTGCATATCTGATTTCCTAGCTGGTTTTGAGATGCATGGTATGTGCATGTTGGTATTTGGTTCTTTGGCTATCATTGGCATGGATTTTGTCGAATTTCAATAGTGGATTTTATCCTTGCATTTAAATTTCTAGATAGCCATGGCGTGATGGGATTTTTCTCAATTTAAGCTTTGGATTGCTAGAAGATTTTGGATTCGGTGAGGTGGTGTTAGGAAAATTCCCAAATGCCTAGGAATCCATTGAGCAGTACTAGCAGGATACATGGTAAATCCTAAGGGTGGAGATGGGAAAATTCCTCAAGGTATTGGATAAGAAATTCTAAGGCATCCAATCTCGATTTGGTTTTGTGATCTCAGCACCGGTTTAGGTGAGGTCACAGTATGGTGAGGGTGGAGGTGGTTTAACCTCTAGGTTACCTTGGTTGTTTATGGATTGGTTTATCCCATCAGAGCCCACATTCATTCTTGGAATATGGCATGGAGGTGATGGGCTGAAAGAATGATTTGGTTGAGTCAATCTATGGTGAGGTGGTATGTGGAAGTTCTGAACTTGGTTGGTTTTTTCCTATGTTAATAAGAGTTAAGTTTCTCTTTCTTTGGATGAGTAAATGTTCTTGTTATTATGTGGCTTTAATGGTTGTTCTCTCATTATTATTTATCTCATTATATGTTGGTTATAAACATGGTTATTTGACAATTCTTAGTCATCTCTCTTTCCATGTTTTTACTTGTAACTAAAGGAATAATGAATTCAAGACCTAATTTATGTTATGAAAACTAATGTGAGAAGGCAGTGATCCTTCTTGTTAAACCTCAAATAATTTTTTAGCTCCTTATATTAAGACTTGCATTCATGACCTGTAAGTTGCATGTTTACTAAGTGTTTGACAAAATGTCAGTCCTAGTTGGGGAAGGTTAGGTCAAGTCCTAGTTTTATTTTTGGTTTACAAGCATTGTTTCTATGACATCTATCATCTCTAGAAGTTTCACTGAGTTATGGGGAAAGGCCTAAGTCCTGGCCCTAAAAAGTGGCTCAGAATTCGGGGTCATTGGCATAGACTAAGTAGAAATGTCCACAGAGACTAGTAGGCATGCATATGGGAGAGACTAAAGGGAAATAATAATTGGCATGCCTTAGAAAGGGAGCGACTAGAGCTTTAGGTCAGTGAAAAAGAGACTTATCTAAGGGGTTGGACCCTTGGAGGGGTTGGGTTTCTCCTAGAGGTCCTGTAGCACTTGAGAGAAGTCAGTAAGGTCTCAAGTTATTGATTCCATTTTCTTAAGGTCATATAGGAGGTTGAGTCTTATCATGGTGACCCTTAGCTCATGTTTACCCTTAGTAAACCGACGAAAGTGGGTAAATGTGGGAGGAGACATTAAAAGGTTCAAATGAGCTTGACTCTTCACATAATCGAGACTTATTAGATAAGATTCAATACAAGAGTACCAATTTCTAGGAGCTTGTTTCAAACCATAGAGGCTTTCTTCAACCTACAGACGTGAGAAGTTTTTCCATGGACCTCAAATCCTTGAGGTTGTTTAATGTACACCTCCTCCTCAATCACACTATTGAGGAAAGCAATATTCATGTCCATTTGATGTACCTTCCATCTCATAGAAGTTGAAATAGAGACAGTGGATCTAATGGTTGTGTTCTTGGATGTCGAAGCAAAAGTCTCATCATAGTCCTCTCCCTCTTATTGGGAGAACCCTCTAGCCACAAATCTCACCTTATATTTATCAGTGCTTCCATTCGCTGCATGCTTGATCTTTTCTATCCATTTTTAAGTTACAAATTACTTCTTCTTTGGTATTGGAACAATTTCATGTACATCCATTTTCATTATTGATTGATGTTATTCCATCATAACATTCTTCCAAACTTGTTATATATATGCTTCTTCATCAGTAGAAGGTTAATAATTGATTAGCTTAGTCATGAATTTCACATACCATGTGAATATTTTAGGCCTCTTACTTTCTTTGAATGTGCCATGAGCAGGTACATGTCTTTCTATTACTTTAATTTTTTTGTCAACCAAGTTGGTTTCTTCTTGCTTTCTATAATGGGGACAAGATCCATATGATCAATTCTAATGCTTCCAAGTGATCAATAGGAGGTTCCATATTTTTTCTTAGGTAGCCTCGGGTTCTTCCTCTTCATCAGTATCCATGGGGACTTCAATAGACCTTTTAAATGCAACACTCTCGTCAAAGGTGACATCTCTGCTAAGTTCAATATTTATTTGCTTCTTGATCTAGATTTTGTAAGATTTCGAGGATTTGCTATATCCAACCAATTTTCCCTTCTTGTCTAAGGGGTCCAGATTATTTCTTTCGGCTTAAGAATGTGAATGTATATAGGGAAACCAAAAATTATCAATTGATCCACTGAAGGCTTTAGACAAGTGAAGGCTTCCTCCAGAGTCATATGATCCAAGAACCGTTGAGGACTTCTATTTTTAATGTAAACAACAACCAAGATTTATTTACCCCTTAAGAACAAGGGGAGGTATTGATCATGAAGCATAGCCCTAGAATATATTCTTACTTCCTACCACTCCATTTTGTTGGGGATTCTAGGGAACTATTGACTCCCTCTTAATCTTTGCTTCCTTACAGAAAACAATCATCTCCTTAGAAGTGTATTCTCATCCATTGTCATATCTTAGGATCTTGATCTTCTTCCATAATTATTTTCAAATTGATCCTTGAATTCCTAAAGCTCGTCAAACACTTCATATTTTCTTTTCATAAGATACACCCAAGTCTTGTGAGAATAATCATAAATAAATGATACATAATATGATGCACCACCAAGGGACTTCACATACATGGGACCATAGACGTCAGAATGAATCATATCTAAGATTTCTTTGGATCTATTTTCACTACTAGGAAAAGACTTATTAAATTTTTTTCATAGGAAATAGCCTTTACAGACACCTTCATGATCAATTTGAAGTTTGGGCATGCTAGTTACCATATTACTCAAGAAGGGTAAAGTTTTGTAATTAAGGTGAGCATGCCTCCTATGCCAAAGTTCACAAGGATTGACGTCTTGGTGTACAAGAGGTTGAATCAAAAGTCTATAAAGCCTTCCTTGATGAACTCCAATGGTTCTAGAATTTTATATACTAAAACCTTCGGGATAAACCACTACTTTACCATTAATGAAAGCTGCATTATGACATTTTGATCTAATAATGAGATCTGAGACAATTATTAAGGTATTACAGACTCCTGTGCATGGACATTCCTATGTTAATTTGTGCAATGGATCGATAAGGTTGTGAAATACATAGACAATGAAGCAGTAAAAAAACATAATAGACAACACACATAAACACAGCAAGTTTAATAAGGAGTTCACCCAACACTCCTAGGCTACATCTCCTCATCCAGCTTTCGATGGTGACCTCTCTATTATGTCTTCAAAAGAGAGTTTTACAACAATGAGCTCAATTTGAGCCTCACACAATAGATACAAAACAATAAGGCTTTACTTGGATCCCCCAAGTCTCTTCTCAGTACACAGACTCTCCTCACTGACTTCTCTATCTCTATTGCTCTATCTCAACACTGCCTGTCTATTTTCTATCAATATGTGGCTTTAAAGCCAATCTGTGGTGTCTGTTTGTTTCCTCTTCTCGGGATCTCTGGCTTCCCGACCATTTTCCGCTCAGATCCCCCTCTGAGTGTTAGCAATCATTGCTAAATGATTTCAGGGATGGTGGCCACCTGTACTGTAACGGAATGGGTCATCGTGCCTTTGAACTCCTTTCAAATCCCAAAAATGGTTGTTTTCTATTTACTTAGAGAAACACTGCAAAACATGGAAAAATCTACCAAAACATTGTTCATCGGACTTCAAATATTATAAATTCACTTTATAACTCCTATCGGGTATGCCTTTGTAGTGATATTGCATCTCCACCATTGATCTGGGAGATCCAGATCTAACAACTATGGTTCATTTCGGGTGGCTCTTTCGTACATAGGTTAACCACCCGATGAGGGTGGTCTTCTCTCTCCTTAGCCTAGACACGTGGCAACTATTGTTTGGGATCGAGCGGAGCCCAGTCCAAACCATTTACCACCTTTGGCTCTCCTGAAATCTCGCTTATCTCGTGATTTTCCTTTGTATTTAAAAATGCATTAAAACATGAAATCTCGCTCATATCGGACTTCAAATGTTATAATATCATATCTATAAGTTCCATCGGGTCCATAATATCGCATCGAGCGCATTTCCTTTGTAATCCATTCATTTGGCAGAAATGCGAAACACAAAGGAAATTGACACTTTTCGGATTTCAAATTATATAGAATATCACCTATATTTCCATTGGGTCTCACCATCGCATTGCATATATGTATATGTATATAGCCCCGGTACTCTGTGGTTCGTCGATGCGATATTGCGATGCAACATGGGCCGTCGATCTGTGTGCTTGATTGACGGTCCTCAATGACCCTGCTGATCATTGTCATGTATTTCTTGTGGTCTCTGTCGATAGCCTCCCTTTGCCACCGCTGATTGTGATTCACCGATCGGATCTAGACTGTTGATCAGCCAGATCTGACAACTCTTATTCAAAGTTGCTTTGACCGCCGATAAGCCTGTTTTTCAATGTTTTCTCTATGTTTTTGCCTCCTGATAGTGTCTTCCACCTTCTTTAAGGGTTTTTCTTCATGTGATAGTTTTCATCTTTCACATGATTTTGAAGACTGAGAGGGTATTTGGATCCATTTTGGATCACATTTATCTTCTAAACATGAAATAGAAACCAAGTTCTTTTTCAAACCTGGTACATAGAGGATGTTGTTGAGATGCACATTCCCACTAGGTTCTAGTTTGGTATATGAATATCCAACACCTTCCATAGGATAGCAATTATCTTCTCCACGCTCAACTTTGTGAGATTTCTTTATTCTTGATATATTTGAAAAACTATCATGACCTCTAGTCATGTTCCTTGAGGTGCCACTGTCAATAATCCACATGTCGTAATCATCAAAAGAACCTAAAAGATGATATAAGTAGAAGTCCTTATCTTCTTCAATCATTATTTTCTTGGAAAGTTCCACTTCTTCAGTTGTTTAGGCCTAGTATCTTCCTTTCCTCTTCTTATCATTTTATCTAATAGGAAAGTTACTTTTATAGTGACCATATTGACGACAACCATAAAATTAAACTTTTTACCTATCTTTGTTCACTTGAGGAGCTATTTTTTACTTGAATTCTTCCTTTGAAAGCTAAACTTCTTCTTTCCATTAAACTTATTTGAACTAGAAGAAAATGCTTTAGAATTATTTTCTTGAATTTTTTCCTTTAGCTTTGAGTCTTAGCTCTCCTTCCATATGTGTAGCACATAATTCATCAAATCTTGGTCTCTTCTTTCTAGAATAAATTCCTCCTACAGTAAACCATTAACTGCAATAGTCACCAATTCAAGTTCAGAGATCTTCTTTCCCATGTTCTACAGTTCATCCCTTGTGTTAGATATCTTCATGAAGAAGGATTCCATTGATTATCCATTTTAAGGGTTCAGATCACGAAGTTGAATCCTTAGAGAAATCATTTAACTAGTGGTATTGGATGGAAACAGATTGACCAACTTTTCATACACTTTCTTAGTAATGGGTAATTTTAAAACATAAGGGATCAAATGATTCTTAAGAGATTCAAAGATAATTATAAGAGATTTGAATTCACGGTTTCAGTGTTTAGGCTTTCCATCATCATCATTAGGTTAAAAAAGTTCTTCTTGGACATATTGAAGAATAGCGTGTTCTTGTAGAACCATACTGGTCCTCTTTTTTTAGGCTTTGAAATTTGTTGCTCCATTAAGCTTGTTTCCTTCTTTGCAAGAAGGAGCCATATACTCACTATTCTTAGTCATTAGAGAGAGATAAAAGACTTACTCGATGATGATGAGAAGATGAACAAGGGTTTCCTAAAGATGCGATCTCTAATTTTCTTCTGCCACAAATGCTCTGATACCATGTTGAAAAACCAAGTAAAATGTGTACAAGAACAATTCTAATGTATTGATAATTATTTGTCAATTTATTAGAGCTTCTTTAATTCATCTTCCCCATCAAATAATTACACTTTAGAAACCCAATAGTAACCAATGACAAGAAAGTATATATCACAGAGCACAATAACAAGGGACACCAAAGTTTAGGTCAGAGACCATGGGAAAGCCCAATCAAGCTTTTCCTTAGAGAGATCCTTCAATAAGACATCAAGACATAGATAATTCTGACCACAAGATGGATTCCAAAAGTGCTAAGGGTCTTCTTCACAAAGTCTTCTAATCAAGATCATAAACAAGAGTTTGATCCTCTAATCATACCATAGAAACCAGGCTCAGATATTGTTCCTTCTGAAGCTCTAACTTTGGATAAGATATAGATCTATGGAAATACGAAAACTTGGAATAATTCACACCTTGGAGTGGCTTAGATATCTCATAAAGATTTGAGTTAGATCTCAACCTACTTCACAATCTTGGAAATAGATCTATGTTAGATCTAGACCTACTTCACAATCTTGGAAATAGATCTAAGTTAGATCTAGACCTACTTCACAATGTTGGAGACATATTTGAGTTAGATGTTGAACTAATTACATTACTGGAGATAGATCTCATATCTCGGCCTAGTTACAGTCTGATCTTAGATCTCGACCTAATTACAGTGCTGGAGATAGATATCATATTTCGGCCTAATTATAGGCTTGAAGTAGTTACAAACTCAAACCAATAAAAGACCTCAAATAGAATTATAATATCCTTCTAGCACTTAGCCTAGAGATCACCTTCAGGAGACAAAAGGTCTTGAATAAGTAGGGTCTCAGACCAATGAAAAATTGCTTAGATTGTCCTTCTAGATCTCGACCTCGTATCAAATTTTAGATCAAAAAAATAGGAAGCAGATATTGGACCACTAGACTTAAGATCACAACAATAATGAGTAGATATTGGACCACCAAACTTCAGATGACAACAATAATGAGCAGATCTCAGACCATCATTCTTTAGATCACGAGAGTAACGAGTAGATCTCAAACCACTTCACATAGGAGAACAAATGAGTAATGTATGCGTGATTGAATTGTGTTAAAGGAGGACGAATGGAGCTTTTTTTATAATCATCATGAGAATGGAATGGACACCTTTCTAGGAAAACTAACTTGAAGATCTCGATATCCGATTCGATTTTATAGTTTATTTTAGAAGGTATATTTTAAATTGATTTAATTATAATTTAATTGTTTAAAAATTTTATTCTTTTAATATTTTTAATAATTTTGGAAAATTTATTTGATAACTTTAATTGATTGGCTAAATTGTTTGATATTATGAAATGCAGAAATAGTGCATCTCAGAATAATATATGCTTATTCCTAATATTAAGTTCTGAATTTTGATTTGTAAATGGATATTGATCCGATTTTATATTTTGTTTTAAGAATGTATATTTTAAATTGATTTAATTATAATTTAATTGTTAAAAAATCTTATTCTTTTAATATTTTCAATGGAAAATTAATTTGATAATTTTAATTGTGATTCATTACATTGATAATTTTAATAGGTTAATTGTGATACATTGCATTATATATTGTGTTATTAAAGTTAAATTGCTAATATGTATGTGAAGAAGAACATAAAACTATTGATTGTTTAGTAGATTGTTTTCTATATATTATAACATATTTTGATATGATAAACTCATATACTTCATATTGGACATTGTTTGTAAAATAATTTAAGATTTGTTTAGGTATTCATTCCCCAACAAAATAAGATACAGTAGGGATATCATCTTTCAAATAAGCCTATGAGGAAGAAAAAAAAAAAACTATTAATTGTTTAATGAATTCTTCTCCATATATTATTAATATGTTTGATATGATAGACTCATGCACATGAGCATAATTTGGACATTGTAATATGGTTTAAGGTTTGTTTATATCCAATGACAAAACAGTATATATGATACAGTAGGGATATCATCTTTCAAATGGCAGATCTATAAGACATGTATTTTGGTGCTGAAAAGGTCAATTTCTAAATATGGGTAAGGCTAGCATATTCATGGGCACTTGTGACCTCTTTGTTTAATCACTGTTCACCCTCGCAACACCATTAGTGGCTCTGCCATATTCTTTCCTTCCGGTTCTCACGTATCTTCCAACACTAAAGTTCATGTAATCACCGGGGTATTACAAATGTCTTCCTTTATATACAGAAAACAATACCTTTATACATACAGAAGGATTCTGTCAAATCTTTTGCGTCAGATGTACTTCAAGAAAATCATGAGAAAATAGCGAGAGTCGGTGGCCCAACAAGGGAGCTGGAAATTCCAATCAGTGGGCGCCTTTAATAAAGCCAAAGGTCTAGAATAGCATGATGGCCAAGCATTCTCAAAATTTCTTTCTTGCAGTGGTAGGTCTCGCAAAGTATTATGCGTTCAAGACTTCAAGGAAAGAAATGTAAAACCAATATGGCATTAAATAACAGAAGGTTGAGAAGCTTAGCATTCTGTGTGTTACTGCCAACATCATTTTTTTTGGTTTTCTGTGGCTGCAAGCACCAGGATTTCTCAGAAGCAAGAAATGGGTCAAATCTGGACTGGTTTACACAACTCATTTAAACGTATTGATCTCAGATCCATTGGATATATTGCAATTTTTATTATTGTTATGTGAATTTTATTATCTAATGTTTTAGAGATCGAGATCATTTTATACACCGTTTATTTATAAATAAATGTAAAAATGTTAGATTTTAGATTTTTGTAATTTATATGGAAAATAATTTCTTTCAAATTAATATCATTATTAAAATTTGATGAACTTTTCCACTCACTTAATATTAAAATCTTCAATTTATTATTATCTGACTTGGTTAAAATTTTAAATCTACCCCTTATTTATTATTTAGTCATTATGTTGTGATGCAGACCACATCCCGGAACAATATCTGAATGGGATTATAGACAAAATATTTGACAAATTACCCAGTGGTGAAGATGGAAAGACTCCTCGCGCTGAGACTACTGAGCCAACATCTGCCGGTGGAGAGACCAGTGATTCTGCCAGCGCTACAGCTCATGACCCTAAAGAGATTTCAACCCCTGCAGCAACCCCTACAGTAACCCCTACAGTAGGTGGACCAAAGAAGAAAACTGTGACTTATGACCAGCTGTATGAAGCAATACGTGAGGTCTTCGAGTAAGCATCTAAAAGTGGAGAATAAATATGCAACTTCATATTTCATTTTTGATAATCCTTTCGTTAAATCTTATTTTTTTCATTGTTCTTCTTATGCAAAATAGGAATATCAACAAGATACCTGGCGCCAATTGGGCTGCTCCATCAAAGGAAGAAGTGGTCAAATTGCTCGAGGTATGGAAGAAGGGGTTAAATTTGACCAGTATTTGTTTGTGTTTTTTTAATAAAGCAGCAGTTTTTGGATAAAGCCTTCTCTTAAGTGTTTCTGAAACAAAATTTATATTATTTTTTATTTAATTATGGGTAAATATTTCTTATTTAACTATCAAATATTGACCCAATTTGTACATCATTTTTAAAACTAACAAGTTAAAAATCTATTTTTATATATATTATGTAACACTTCAATATTTTGCATACAAGCCATAAATATAATTCAGACCAAAAAAAAAGTGATTATGGTGAACTTACAATATTAAGGTCTTAATATAAGATTCTAATATAAGCTCAAAATATCCCATAGCTTTGAGATTCTAAGACAAACTTATACACAATGGTGTTGAGATTCCAACACAAATTCATATACAATGGGTATTTGAATGTATTACCAATTTTATTTTATTTTTTTCTTTTTCCTCTTTTTGAGTCTCCACCCACATCTGCCATGATGACTTGTGCACACTTCAACTTAAAGCCTAAAGAATGAAACATAAAGCTTTAAGTTTGAGATTCATAAAGCATGCCCATACCCATAGGTTATAGGTATGCTATATGAACACTCCATTGAGATTCATAAAGCATACGCATACTCATAGGTTATAGGTATGCTATATGAACACTCACTTATGGAGATAGAAGAACAGAATTAAAGATTTTTTTAGGTTGTTAACAACATTAATATAATTGATGATTTTTCTTATTGTCTATGTGAAATAGTGATTTTCTGTTTGATTTTTAGTGGAAACATATCTATAATGATTAGAAAATGGAAATCTCAAAAGATTTATTTATCATTTTTATTAGAAAATAGAAATCATTATAGTGGCTATGAACATTCCATACATTATATAAATCTGAACTCAATTCAATGTTAAAAGTTGAAATTAATTGTTCTTTTTCAAAATACATTATAGTTAATGGATTTGACTAAACTATTTCATAATTTTTCAATAATAATTTACTACACACCTACAAAGATGTTGCAGAAAAAACCCTAAACTTTACCAGTAAGAAAACTTAATGTTCATTTTGCAATAACTGGAATTTGAAACACATGAACTCCAACTGCATGTAGGCTTCTGATGAAGACAAAAATAAGGAAATCGATCGCGAGGAATTCCGTGAGTTTGTACGAAATTTCTGTGGACATCTAGTGGCAACATATGCAAGAGAAATGATGATTGTTACAGTAGCAGTCCCTATTGCAGCTACATTGACAAAGAGGGCCACTACCAGAGTACCTGTAGTCGGCGGCTTGCTTTCAAAAGTACCCAATACAGTCTTTTATGCATCAGCCTCAGCAACTGCTATGTTCATCAGAAACAAGTATTTCGTAAATACAAGTTCATGCCCAAGTAGTTGAAGATCCTCTTAAACTATAAGACAATGGTGTACTTTCACAAGTTGGCTTGATTTCAACCTAAATTCAAATATTTTCATGAATGCAACTCATTTTAGTATCAAATTCATAGGGAGGTAACATTGGATGAGGTATGGTTGTTTTATATTTTTTTCTTCTAATAAAAAAAAATCTTGAAGTATTAATTTTTAAAGATGGAAATTTGGATTAATGTCATAACAATGATTACTTCCAAACAAACCTTATGTCCTACGATTTTAAGTCTAATGAAATTATGTATTTTAGCATAATAAAGTGATTAAGGTTTCAAGCAGAATGCAAAATGCAATGATTACTTATCACCAAAGTTGAGTGAAAAGATTTTGTTTAAGATAGTTCTTCACCTTTAGAAAGAATAATATATATATATATATATATATATATATATATTCAATCACTACAACTGACACATGATCCAACAAAAAGTGCATAATGAAATGATCACTTCCCAAGGACACGTGATCTAACAAATAGTAATATCTTTGTCAAAATACTATACCAAAAAATCTTCATCACACTATGAGGGAATAAATTTCTATGATGAGGGAATAAATGACTATGAGGATTGCTTGAGTTTAATATGTTAAGGATTTTAATTCTAAGTACCACCAAAGAAAAAGGGTATTTATGCATTTTTCATATTGTGGGTATTTAGGCATTTCTCATATAGTGTTGTTGGATAGAACTTTGGGATGAGGAAGGATGAAGTTTGGAATCATTATGATTTTAATTTTATTTTAAACTTTTAAAAGTGATGGAAGAAACAAAAAAAAAAACAAAGTCGAATCTTAATTTAATTAACTAAAACTTTAACTTGACATTAAATGAAATGGAATTGATTTAAAATATATCTTCAGTTTATTGCAAGATGATAAAAAATCTAATAATATGATATTGAAATCATTCTACTTTAAGTTTTTAAAATTTGAGAAATGAACTAAAAGAAATTGATCTAAAACCCGCCTTAAGTTTATTGCAAGATTATGAAAAAAACTTAGATGAATAAGAATAATCATACAGAAATCCCCATGATTTTGATTCCATTTTAAGTTTTCAAAATTTGAGAAAGAAATGAAAAGAGGACAACAAATCTGAATTTAATTAACTGAAATTAATCTTAAAAACTATCTTTAATCTATTGTAAACTAATACAAAAAGACTTGGATGAACAAGAATAATGAGACCGATCTAAAATCTACCTCTAATCACTAATACAAAAAGACTTGGATGAATAAGAACAATGAGAGTTGGTGCCTAATTATAATTTCGATCTCAAAATTTTCTTAGGCTTTGAGAAGTGATCGGAATGTAAAATTATAAATGGAGGAGTGTTACTTAACCAAGGGGAAAGGGCCAAAAATTATGGTTATGGTATAATTAGGTGGGGTTTCCACCCAAAATTGAGTCAAATATCAATTAAGTTTGACTATAGGACTAATGCTATGAGAATTTCACCCTATAATTATCAATGTATGATTGCAAATATTTGGTTACTATGTTTGAGGTATATAATAACAAAAAATCATCATTCTTGAATGTACATTGTAGTGGACAATTTCAATGTGGCACATGTGGGGCACAAAGTGGAATTTTTTTGTTTCATCATAGCATATTAATATTCTACAAGTGTATAGTTATGGTACTACAACATCGTCTTGTAATTTCAAACTTCGATTGTACTAACACATTAGCATAATACCTTTGTTCATTAATGTTTTCATAGAAAAAATCCAAATTAGTGCAAGTGAACTTGGGTAAGTGTCAAACTCAAGAGATAGTCATGTGCAAGAGCCCAATGTCCATGGTGGGTGACCTTCCAATATTGCTTGGCATGAACTTGTGTGAGGCACAACGAAGATGAAATCTGTCAATCATCTCTATACCATAAATTTGTCATTAAACAAAAAAGAGCTCAGTAGCATGATAAGTTCATAAAGAAGAAAAGATTCAAATTTGGGATTCGTCTTTGTTATTTGACTCGAATCTTAAGGACTTCAAGAAAAAATTATGCATCGTTGACTTGGGCCATATGAGATTGATACCATATATGATAATAGGTCCATTAAGCTCAATACTATTGATGAATATAGGACCCCACTTATGGAAAATAGTCACAGGCTTTGATTATATCACAAGCCCCTATCAAAAGAGGAATTTTTAAGAAAGCTCAAGGAAGGATAGCCTAATAAAAATTTGGATATTTTCCATGAGGGAGAAATCCCCTCTAGATGTTTCATCTTTGATTCTCTATTAAAAAAATGAATAAGTAAATATATATTAACTCAATAAATAAATGAATAAATTGAAAAGTATATCATGAGCAGAGGGACACTTTAATGACTATGTCAAGATTCTCCTATTCAAGAAACTTATAGGTTCCTTCTAGTGACATATTTTTCATTATTGTATGAGAATGAAATTGCATTCTTCAAAATTAATTATGATATGGGGAAGGGAATAATCATATTGTTACAACACCAATACAATATTGCCTACACACAGTTGTTGCAACACCTTCCTCTAGGCATAACTAACACCATTTGTTGCAACACCTTAGGTTACGCTGATATGATGATTATGCAACAACACCTCTCCACTGGGTCAAGACAACATCCATTGTTGCAACATCAATGCAAATAATTGTTACAATACACCATGCTACAACACCTCCACCAAAATATAGCTACATCCCACTTTTGGTTCCATTACCAATTTCAAAAAATGAGATAGGACATGACACACCTATCTCCACCAATTTGGAGAGGATCACCAACTCATAATGATGGTAATCATTGAAAATATATGAACTTTCCTTACATAGCATTTGACATTAAAAGTTGGCATAATAACACTTACCTTGTAATGATTTCCATGATCTTTCACTATTATTCCCATATCACCCCATCGTTGCCTCAACCTATGACATGACCATCACCATCACTCATGCTTACAATGCCTTAACTACAAATTTCCACCCCCCAATGAACTATTCATTTGTGTTGCAACTGATAGCTATTTGATTTTTTACTAGCATCATGTGTCGTTCATTAATACATCAAGAGCCTTTCGAGACCCTCTTGTTGCAAGCTTACAATCACATTTTCTCCATATTCTGGGTAACACGGTGGATAGAGTATGCAAAGAGACTGCAAGGTTTGATGAAAATGTTGTATTTGAGTTTGCCCTTAATCAACATGATAAAACAACAATGGAGGGAACACTAGTTATAATCAACAAAGAAATAATAGCCACTATGCCAATACTACCATAGGTGGTGTTGTAGCATTTTCTTTGCAAAATGTCACACAAAACGTTTTGAACTTGATCCTAATAATCCTAATATTTTTTTATTTTCAATAAATCTAATTTTATAAAAATATTTACATATTTTTGTTAAATTGTTAACTGTCGAGGCTTTCCATGGAACAAAGGCCCCAAGCTAAGTTGGATCTTGAATGATGTTGATATTATATTTCTTGTTGAAACTTGGGAGCATGATGAATCTAAGGTCCCTAACATAGATGCCTTTACACTATGGTCTACCTGGAACAAGCGATCCTCTCATAGAGGCATTCGGGGTATAGCTTGTTACATTAGGAAGAACATCTCCCCCCATGCTAGGATTTATAAAAACGACCCTTACAACCAATATAGTTGGATAGAGATTACTGACATTAATGATAAAAAGGCCTACATAACAATCTGCTACTTCCCCCCATCAATTCTAACTTCTATAAGAAAAAGAATCTAGATAAAAATAGTCCTTACAATGGTTTAGAGAATGATATTTCTAACCTAAGGAATGAAGGTAATATCCTTTTAATGTGTGACTTTAACGCTCAAACTTCAAGTAACCAAGATATTCTTCAAACCCTAATCCTCTTTGTTTAGAAGAAGACCTTACTCTGGCTAGCGAGTACAAAATGAGCTCTGAAGACCTCGAGGAGAATTTGTTTGGGTCGGAGCTAGTCAAGCTTTGTAGTGCTTAGGATCTCATAATTTGCAATTGTCTAAAGAAGTGGCCCAATTATAGCCATATGAACTGCATCCATGGGCTTGGTAGCAACGTGGTAGACTATGTTATTTTCCATCTCCCTTTATACAACAAAATAATAAATTTTGACATATTAAATGACCACGAATCTAACTCTGATCATAGGCCATTACTTATAACTCTCAATTTTTTCATGTATAGAGATCCCATAGAAGATAATCCTTATCGCCAAAATAAATTGATCTTTGATAGAAATAAAAATGATCTCTTCCTAAATGAATTAAAAACTAATTTGCTTCCTTTATCTAGTATAGACAACATAGAAGACCTCTATCATAATTTTACTACAACCATCTCATATTCTATTAACAAATTCTCAATTGAAGTTTCAAGTAATAAAAGAAATAGCAAAACCAACCCATGGTATGACAAAGATTGTAAAAGTGTGAGTTGAGCAATTAAGGAAGTCGTTGATGAATCTCTTAAATTCGCCAAGATAAAAATATACAAAACCCTAACTAAAAGGAAAAAAGGACAGTATATGCATAAGATACAAGAGAAACTCTTACACCTCTCTAAGGTGGCTCCTAAGAAATTTTGGAGGCAGATTCTAACTGGAAAAACTAAAGATAGTAATAAAATTGCTTTACACGACTAGAATTCCTATCTTAAAAACCTTTATGAATCTCCAAATGTCATGGATAAATTTGAAACCCTGCTCACAACGAAAGAATTTATCTCATTAGAAGACATTTATTTTGGGGTTAATCGCCTGGCAAATGGGAAAGCTAAGGACATTGAAGGTTATCAGGTAGAAATCTTAAAAATTGGAGGTCCTGTCTGCATCCCCCACATCCACAAGCTTTTCAATCAAGTGGTCAAGCAAGGGTTCCCTAAACCATGGACTCAAAGCCTCATTATCCCTATTTTTAAAAGTGGGTGTACAAATAACCCCTCTAGTTATCGGGAAATTATGATCAGCCCTCTCTTAGCCAATTTATATGGTATTATTTTGGAAAAGAAGTTGAGCATATGGCTTGAAAGTAAAGGTAAGCAGGCTAAAGTCCAAGTGGGTTTTAGAATGTAGCACTCAACAACAAACCACCTCATTACACTTAGGATCATTGTGGAGGAATGTCACAATGATAAATCCAATCTCCTTTTTTTCTTTGTGGACTTTAGAAAGGCTTTCAATATGGTTCCTAGAAATAACCTATGGAATATATTAGAAGAACTAAAGGTTCCTTTCGAGTTGAGAGCTGTCGCTATAAGGTTATACAAGAATGTAATTGCCAAGTTAAATATATTAAGTGTAATATCAGACGTAAAAAAGGTCTCCCCCTCTCCCCTACCCTATTTGGCATTTACGTCGATAAGCTAGAAGTTTGTTTAGAGGAAGCAGGTTGTGCTCGCACGATCCTAATCGGGATAGTCATCATCCTTCTTCTCTATGCTGGCGATATTGTTCTTCTCACAAGGTGTCCTTCTGATCTTGATAAGAAACTTATACTTCTTAAGGATTTCTACTCTACCATGGGTATGACTGTCAACACTGATGAAACAAAAGTTATGATTATCAAATCCAAGAAGGACATTAACGCTAATTTTATGTATGACAATAGTAACTTGGAGGAAGTGTCTTCTTACAAGTACCTAGGAATTGATATTCATCACAAGCTCAGTGGAACTACAGCATTGAGAAAAGGATTAATGGAGGGTGGAAAGCTTATTTTGGTATTGAAAATAATTATAAAACGGGAAACCTCGTAATGTGGGATAGAAAGAAGTTCCTCTTTGAAACTTTAGTCACTCCTGTTATCTTATATGGATGTGAGGTTTGGGGTTGCATAATCTCTAAAGAATCCTAGAGAAAGATTGAGCAAATCCAGAAGCATTTTATAACATATAACCTCAAAATTAAAAGCAATACACCCTATCCTATTCTCCTTATAGAAGTGGGTCTTTCCCCTATCGAGAACCTAGCTATGAATAGGCTTATGTTGTACAAGAACAAACTCAATAGCATAGGAGACCATAGACTTCCTAATCTAGCTTTAAATTCCAGCCAAAACCGCCTAAGGCTCAAACGAGGTTGGTATAAAGACACGAGGACCTAGTTAAACCATTGGGAGATCGACGAGAATGCTGCATTCCAAAACATTAATAACATTAAAAATATTGTTACTTCTAAGTTCAAAGAAAAAATGTGGTGTGAGAAAGATTTAGCAACTAAAAGAAAATTAAGATAATATAAGGAGATCATCAACCCCACCCTAGAAGATCAAAAGTATCTCTCTGTTTTAACTAGCTCAAAGAAGAAAATTAATATAGACAAGATCCAAACAAACTCTCATGAGCTCCATAGTGCAATGGGTTATTGGGTAGTTCCTAAAACACCATGGATGGAAAGGATCTGCCATATCTATGAGAATATGAACATCAAGGATGAAAATCATTTCCTCTTAGAGTGCTCCACATACAACCACATTAGATCTCAATTTCATAATGTTTTTTCAATACTGACCTTCCTAGCCTTTTACGATGGCAAAATTATAATGAGATTGGAAGGCTTCTCTCCAAGATTTTTGAGCATAGGAATAAAATCTTAAATCAAACTAAATAATTCCTTTGTTTAGGTCTGATAGACCAAATTTTGGTCTCAGTGGACGTTAACCATCATCCTCATCATCAATATGGTGTTTCATATCCAACCTTTTGACCAAACTGTCCAACTAAGCTTTATCCAAGTCACGTTTAGTTACCAGGAGTCGCATGCTAGATATGGTCCATGGAGATGCATGCCCAGGTGAGCACAAGGATCAAGTTGTCTGCTCAACACATCAACCAAAACTATGAATAGCTACATTTATAAACCATTGAAGATACAAGTATTTGATGCATGTGGGATCAAACTCCCCAGTTTGACAAATAAGAATATTGTTGGCATTATGGCACAGGTTTGGGGCCATAGCACAGGTGTTGTCCTTGACGACAAATCTCTTTGGTAACATATCTCAGTTTAGGCTTTCAGAATGAAGGAAAAGACATATACGCAGGTTCATCTAGACGAAGACATGTATACATGCGGGTTAGACGTTACAAATGCGTGTATATGTTGGAGAACTTACCTTTGGTCCGTGGTAGTTAGTCCTTGGTATTCGAACCTATGGTTTTGGACCATGGTACCTCGTCAGAAGTGTTGATCCCAAGTGTTGGGTCTGTGGTATTGGTTTATTATGGTTTTGGACCATGGTATTGTGGAAGGCCTAAGACTATAAAAGAGGAAGGAGATCATGTGGCAAATGATCATCTGTATTATCATTGAATATCTGATAAAGTGCTAGATCTAGAATACTGGTAATGGGGTTATGGTGCAGATCTGGATCTGAATGAAGGAGGAACCTTAGCGCAAAGAGAAGGATAAGTTCTATTGATGGGTCATAATCTTTAAGCTTGAATGATAGTATATTTGTATGATTTTGGTCTGTTATATGTGGCGCTTGCTTGATCTATAACACTGATAATTTGGGTTAATTAGTGTTTGAATATCTGAAAGAGAAAATTATCCCTTATAGATCTGTACACAAGTTCAATGAAGATAAGGCGTGTATACACGCTGGTTGAGTGAATTAAAACAACGTATACGCAGGTTGTTCCAGACATAGAGGCGTATGCACACATGTTGCAGGTTAATGAAATAGCATATATATTTTGAGTTGTGATCTAGTTGCTTCTATTTATTGTTGTTGTGTTTTGGGTTCAGATTTTGGCGTGTGGTTTCTAGTACTGTGTTTTGGGTACAGCTGTCAGAGAAGTATCTACTTGATTCAGATATAATTGGTGAAAAGGAGATTGATTGATGGAGAAATTATTGATGATTGATTGATGTTCATGGATCCAGTCTAAAAATTTATGAAACGTGGTCCCTGGAAGAAAGAGAAGGTTGTAGCCTTCAGTAGGCCAGCACCTACGTACTAGTATCTTGGCTAGTGCAAGAGCTAAAGAGGGTTGTAGCTCCCTTCTACGAGAAGTTGGAGAACGAGAGAGGGTTGTAGCTCTTTGGAGGTTGCAGCCTGCGTACTGGTAAAGGACTGCACCAGTACATTGTAAAACAAGTTTCTAATTTAAAAGAAGATAGAGACGAATTGCAGCAGGTGGTTTTCACCCACATTGGGTTTCCACCTTATATCTTATGTTCTTATGTGTGATTGTCTTTCTGCTCTGTTTTACTATTTTTGGGAACTGGTTATTTGATTCTGAAACACAGATTAACAATCAACATCAGAAAGATTAAGTAAATCAAAAGTTTTCTTTGTATACGTCGGTTTCCTTCTGCATAGTTGTGTATATACGGAAGTTTAATTAACTGAAGTAGTGTATATCATTTGATTTTTGAAAAAGGAATATTTGACATCATAATACTGATTCACCCCCCCTCTCAGTATTATTTCCAACAAATGTGACTTGGAGATTTTGTATGCCTATTAAGTTTTAATCTTGAGAGGTTGAGTGTTGGCAAACAGTGACAGGAGTCTGAGAATCATCTTAGCGATAAACAAAAGCTTGAAAATCTATTCATGTCAAAGTTCGCAGGTTGATGGGGACTTCTTGCTGCTCCATTTGATTCATACTTTGTTGATCGTTTCAAGAAAGGAAAATGTTGTTTATCATCATAATACAGATTGGCTAGAACTAGAGGAAGTTTTACAATTTGGTCCATTGCTATCACAATGAAGAAATTAAATCATAAAAGAGTTTTTCCATTTCTCAATAAAAAACGTGTAGTTTTCAAAGGTGAGCAATGGCACTTGAAGATCAAAAATTGTAGTTTCATAGCAAACCCCCTTACAATTCGAAGTTTAACAAAGGGGGGATCAAAAATAAGTTGTTTTCCCAAATTGGGAAAGGTTACATGGTAAGATTTGGTGACTAGTGGGGGACCCCTTGAAAAAACTAGATACATCTAGTACCCCCACACCTTCCACTTCAGTATACAACCTATGCAAAGAGCGATTTTATTATGGTAATGGTTTTAGTTTCAATGGTGCAAAAGAAGAGTGAATACTCACTGAATTGTATGAATTGTGCTTAATAACTCCTCTGGAACATGAACTAGAGTGTTTAGGCTCTCAATCAATGGCCATTTGCGATAGTAGTTGACCCTATTCAAAATATTGAGGGAAGGATGTGATCAATGCATTTTGTTTAATTAATTTTGAGACTATGATGTTTGGGAAGGAGCTTCAATAAATCATTTCAAACCTTGAGCATCTAAATAAACTATCTATCTAGGCATTGATCCATAGGTTAGATCACCATTATTATTATTCTATTGTCATTAATTACTAGAAAAAATAACTAGAAGAAAAGGTGTTTCTATTGTTAAGATGAATGGGCTTTTCTGAGGAGGTCATTACTATTGCAACAATTTTATTAGTTCAGTCCATTTGGGTTTCTAGGAAGGGAATTGAAAAGGAAATGGTGCACTAAAAGACATAACAACAATGAATAATTGTCACCATAATCTGAACATTGATATTGGAAAGGCCACAATTGAGAAGCCAACAAAAGAAAAACATCATCCATGCTCTTTCAAGATGTCTTTGCAAGCCACATAACTGGATAGTTATGTAAAAACCATCATTTTTATTCATTGAATTTTGAGTTAATTAATCCCATGTTTCAGGAGGAATCGATCGATTACAAAAAATCAAAGGGCCACTTTCTAGATCTATCTTTTCTCAACAATTATTCAAGTCCAAATGCTTAGGAGTGTTGGACAACCAAGGAGTTGATTTGATTTTCAAGATATGGGAATGGATCTTGCGACTCTACATAAATCTACATCAAATGATAATATTGAGTCATCTTAGATGAATCCAATAAATTGTCTTGGATAAGAGAGCCAAAAGTGGTGATCTATGGAACTCTAAATTTTAGAGTTCCATAGAGGAAATAGATGATAAATGGTGTGATCCAATTGAAAGGTGGCTTTGATGAAACATCTCATATTTTTTTGAAGTAATAATATGCAAAAGTTGTAACAGTAGACAGTTTTAGCCCTTAAATAATTAAAACAATAACTCTTTGAATGTAGTTGCAAATGCTCTGTTTTCTTCTGGAGATATGTTAAATGGATAACTTCAATATAATATTGGAAGAAGAAGACACCCAAGATTTTTGAATACTTTGGATGGAGTACCTAGGATGCATTTTACACTGATGTTTTTACCAAAGGGGAATAAATCAAGACTTCAATGGAAGAGAAGTTTTTAGTGGCAAAGAAAGAGGACAAACATTGGTTAATAATACTGTAAGTTGCTGAAAACTATTGAAATGCTTTGTATGTAGTAAAGCCTGAGACTTTTCCCAAAACTCTAAAAGGGCATCAGTAGCCCAAGAAAAGCTTGCAAAAAAATAGTTGAAGTAGATATTGGTTATGAGAGAGAACTTGTTGACACAAAGGAGCTTGATATCAAGAAAAAAGAGGGCTCCTTGAGAAGCTTAAATACCTTTTAGATGGGGGTTTGGAGTTGAAGAGACTATTACTAAAACCATAGTTTTATTCCAATGTTTGTAATTATTCAATTTCGTATGATGATGAAAATACATAAGATAATGAAGCTTATGCAGGATTGGAAGGCTTACTTCATGACTACACCATGAAAAGTTTCCAAAATAAAAAACCATTGCTGGAGAGTGTCAGGGTTGTAAGATTTTCATTACTTGTTGTCATGAGTGTGTGGAAGGTGTATAGATGGGATGATCATCGTTGGTCATGCTATTTGATTTGTGATATTTGTTTACCAATGAATTACTTGTAAGAGACATTTCTTAGCAAAAATTTACCAACATGTATGATAAAAGAACAACTAGTCAAAATAGTTCGCAGAGCACTTAGCAGTCAAAGATTTATTTTGAAATTTATTGGAAGTAAACATATTTTGTGGAAATAGCTTCAACAGTTACTTTAGATTTTAAAGGAAGAGCATCAACATTAGTGAACCAATTCTAGATTTAAAGGCAGAAGGCTTTCTATTGTATCCATATTTCCTATAACAAATTAAATATTGTTTTATTTTAGTTTACTATTAGTATTTTGTAATATTGTTTTATTTTAGTTTATTATTACTATTTTATCCCTAAAAGCTTGTAATAGCTTAAGTATTGTAATTATCTATATATTATTTCATTTTGAGATGTACAATAATATTTGTGATCAAGTTATTTCTATTTTGATTTATCCTATATCTAATTATAATTATGTTAATCCTTACTTGATGGATAAGTGTGGCTTGAGAAAAGAAGTGCATGCAAAGTCTTGGTTGGTTCAGTTGATTACAAGTACTAAGAAGAGAGTTCATCACTGTGCAAGAGCTTGTGCATTTGAGTTGAATGGTCACGCCTACCTCAACAGATTTGAATGTATTTCTGTTGGGATCATATAGTATTCTTTTGGGTATGGACTAGTTGTATCTTCATAGGACGAAAGTGGATTGTTATGAAAATTCCATTGAATGTTTGGATGAAAATGGAGAACAAAGAATCTTGTAGGGTAAGAAGAAGGAAACATCAATTAGAATGGTGACAACTATGTAGCACAAGTGCAGTCACATAAAAGGGTGTGTGTTATTTGCAATGAATATTTCTAGTGACAAGGGTAAGGAATTTGAGGATGCAAAGGTATTGAGGAGGTATATGATTTTGCAAAAGTTTTAGGATGTAATTCGAGAAGAGATTTTAGAGTTTCCTCCTCACAGTGAAGTTGAATTTTCCATTGAGTTGGTACCAGGGGAATCACCAGCATCAAGTGCACCATACAAGATTAGCCCACCAGAGTTGCTAGAGGTGAAGTTACAATTGAAGGAAATTCTTGACAAGGGATACATTAGGCCAAGTGTATCACCTTGGGGTGCACCAGTATTGTTTGTAAAAAAGAAGGATGGTACTCTCAAGTAGTGCATGATTACAGGTAGATGAGCAAGGTGAAGATAAAGAACAGATATATGTTGCCAAGGATTGATAACTTGTTTGATCAATTGAATGGAGAAGTAGTGTTCTCAAAGGTTGACTTGAGATCAAGATACCATTAGGTACACATCAAAGAAAAGGACATCTACAAGATTTCCTTAGGACCATGTATGGGCACTATGAGTTTGTTGTAGTTCCATTCGGTTTGACTAATTCTCCAGCTAATTTTATGTGCTTAATGAATATTGTGTTACGTCATTATCTGGACAAGTTCGTTATTGTATTCATTGATGACATCTTGATATATTTTAAGAATGAGGAAGAGCATGCTGATAACTTAGCAGCAATGTTGAGATTTCTAAGAGAGCATCAGTTGTATGCCAAGCTTATCAAGTGTAGTTTCTTTAAGATATAGGTGCATTACTTGGGACATGTTGTTTCCAAGGAAGGCATAGAAGTAGATCCATAAAAGGTAAGAGCTACAATGGAGTGGGCAGTTATTTAAAAATGTAACTAGGTTCGGTCTTCATATTTATATTTGAGTCAAAGAATGAAAAATAAATTATTATTATTATTACAATGACTTATTAAAACATGGGATTCACACTTGGGTCATCATTTTATAGGTAAAAGTCACCATTTTGGACTTCTAGGTTTTATATTGAGTCATTAGAGTCATTTCCATTCAATGCGACTCTTCTTGGGATTTTGTATCATGTAAAAATAATTATTACTGAGTTCAAATGTATTTTGACACCTCCACACCAAGTTGGCCCTAACCTGATGAAGTTTTCTTACAAGAGGACAATTCAACCCACAAAAGGGGTTATATATACAAGATTAGTTCAATACATTTGGACATCAACTCAACAAGTTCGATACACATCAAGGAAGTGAAAAAAATGTGTGAAGTTCAAGGGGAAGAAGGAAGAAGTGCAAGTCAAAGTTTCTAGGATATATCTCTCTCTTTTATGTGATTTTACTAGGATATTTGTTGGATTGAAGTTTTGTTGTTGGGAGGGTCGAACTTTTGAAAACGCTGGGTCGAAGATTCTATTGCTTGAAGGTCAAAATTTTGGATTTGTTGGGTCGAAGTGCTATTGCTGCAAGTTCGAAGATCTAGATCAAAGTTGCTAGAAGGAAGGGATGACTTGCTGGTTGGAGGAGGTCTTTTTATAGGTTGAAGAGTTTTGTATTATCTCATCTTAACTACTAAAGGAAGAAGTTTGACTAGGTATTCCCCTAGATAGAGGTTTTTCCTTGACATAGTGCCTACATCTTGCGTATCTTGTTCTTGTGATCTTCATTCACACATAATTTGGTAATTTCTTGATGAAAGATAATATAATAAAGATATAAAAGAAGCGAACATAATTCACAAGTAATTATCAAGAAAGAGAAATCTAACCCTAATTCTACTAGCATTGATTTCTCAACAACTCTTAGTAATATGGATGAAGTCAGATAATTCATGGGGTTAGTAGGTTACTATAGGAGGTTCATCGGGAACTTCTCGCGCATTACCTATCCTATTACATCATTAAAAAGGAAAGGTAAAAAGTTTTAAAGGACAGAGGAGTGTGAAACTAGTTTTGAGCATGTTTTAGCTAAATCTAGCACCATATGGCACAAGTGTTGCAAGGGAGATAGAAAGACTCCTAGAGACAGCCTCTAGGTTGATTGTAGACCAGTGCCTAGGACATCTTAAATAGAGGAGTCCTTAAGAGATTATCTATGAGTGGTTTTCAACACTCCAATTTTCACATAAAAAAGGTGATAAGAGGTGCTTGGTTCAATAAGCATTCATTGAGGTAGATTCAAGCCAACTCATGCATCCAAATGTTGGGGGTATATTGGGGCAATCTCTAAGAGAAATGACTTCTTCCTCTAGTGGTTGACACACGGAAATGAGGCAGTTTAAAACTAAAATTATAGTAATGATGGAGAGGAGAAAAGGAAGGAGGGAAAAAGATGCATAGGGTTGTAACAAACATAATCCTAAGCAGTAATGTTCCAACAAAATATGGAATTCGATGGATAGGGTTGTAAACAACACAGAATCCTAAACAACAATTTTCTAGTGGAATGATAGAGATAGAGAAGTGAAAAAGAAGGTTTCAAACCAAACATGACATGGGTATCATTCTCTGCCAAAAGCTAACGTAGATCTAAGCTTAACACAGGTCATATAAGTCAATCAAATACACAAGTAAATCTGTAATTTTACAGGTACTGCAATGCTAGTGAATAACACGTAGGTTTGTGATAGGTAGAGGTACTGTCTTCTATTGAGAAGCTAAGATAAATTCATATATTAGAGAGAAACCAACTACATTCATTATACTATTTCAAATGAGGAAAAACACAAATGAAATGAGATTACTGAGAGGAACATGCTACACATTAATCATGCTTGGAATCAACAAGGAAGTTCCATTAATACTTAGAGAATCCAATAAATGATCCATAAATTTAGCATGATATAAGTGAAGCCCCCATGAATAAACAAATTAGAACCAAATGGCATCACAGAATTTAGACCCTGCGAGTGAGAAATTCCAGAACTAGCCAATCACCTTTTAAGTGTTTCTTCCCCCTTTTTATAAGAAGAGGGGGAGCTACAATTTGAGTTTAAAAAATATCTGACCCAGAACTCTAGTTATCTGCTAGACTAGCTTTCTCAGCACACGCAAGGCGTTGTTGCCCAAAATGATTACAATTGGGATTCAATCCCTTCTTCAAAATGAACAGAAATTAATGAACAGAGAAAGAAAATGGAAAGAGGAAGGAGAAGGTGTCCCTCTGTTATCCTTGTGAAGGTCTCTGGTCAAGCCACATCTCAGCCGTGATGGACTCCCCCTGCTTCTCGGTCATTTTTGATCAATTGTACCTTTTCTGTGTGAGTAGCTCATTTACTGGAGTAGGGAGTGGGTCGAATGTGAATACCTTTCATGGAATGAGAATGGAGTGTGTCCAGGTAGTCCTTTGCTGCAAGACGGAGTGGAGCACCATGTCATTCCAATATGTTTTCCTAAGTCCCTTGCCCATGCTGATCTACTGTCGCACCATACCTCATTCACTGCTTCATCATCTGATCCATACGTCCTTTAAAGCTTTGTGCAATCTTTTTCAGTGCTCTGATACACATGGGGATTCATTTTATGATGTAACAAGAAGTCTTTCGAGTGCAAGCCTTTAACACAGAAATGAGATGAAACTGGTAGTTTCGACTTCTCTTTAAGCCCTCATGCTTTCAACCCCTTTCTTCTTATTCATATCACCTAACTCCAGGCTGTGACAGAGTGCTTAGCCCTTAGGGGCTAAGGCTCTCAACTGTTGTTCGTGGGGGCTTTTCCTTTGTTATACTAAAAAAACCTTTGATAACTCTTTATACCACATCGATCGATATCCTAGACATGAAATTTTTATAGACCACGCTGTAATAGCTTATCACATTTAGGGGCCTTTTTCCTTATCGCAATCGCAATTGTAGCTTGGGAGGGATATCGACAGGGGGAATCAACTTTACTTCGTGTGATCGTCGATCATCGATCATTGATTTTCGGGGTGACATCATCATTGCCACATGTCCCCTATGAGTGGTGACATGTTTCACCCGAAAATGGCCCCATAGGACCCCTAAAAACACTAAAACTGACTGACATGTGTCCCCCATACGGCCATGTCATTGACGATGTCAACTGCCATGTTAGCCATCAGGACCAATCATATTGTGTTGTGTGGCCCCCATAAAGAGAGATAAAACAGCCTACCCAGCCATGTTTTTGCATGGGTTTCCTTTGTTAAATAATTTCAGCCTTCCTTGATGATCTTATACTAAATCACAAAATTGCAACCCCGCAAGGTTTTTGGTGAGGTAGGCCTTCTATTCTGTCGATAATGTGGGATTGCAAGATGTGGGATTGTCTATCCCCAATATGTCTTACCGCAATGTGGAGGAGAGAGAAGGGGGTGGCCTGGCCTTGGTTTTCTCCTGCACTTTCTTTATTAAATGATTTCGGCCTCTACTGACAATGTTACACTATATCGCAAAATTGGAAGTTCGCAGGGCTTTTAAAGTGGATGCCCCCCTTTACATCGCCGATTTGTGATTATTCGGGACTATGGGATGTGGGACTATAGGAAGGTCGCTATGCGGGACTACGGGATCATGGGACTGTGATATGGGAGACTACGGGATCGTGGGACTATGGGACTGTAATGTGCATGACTATGAGACTGCAATATGTGGGATGGCCGATTTTTGTACCATCACATGGAGGAGAGAGAAAAGCGCCGCTCGACCTTGGTTTTTCATGGAAATTCCTGTGTTAATTCCTTTCATCATTCCCCAACGATACAACACCACATCGCAATATCTCGCCCCCGCAAGGTTTTAGAGTGGTAGCCCTTTGCTCTGCCGATATGCCAATATTGCAGGATGTTTTATGCCCGGGGCCCCCCAGTTGCAATTTGCATTTATCTTTTGGTGTTTTTTTTTTCTTTTCTTGCTGGGCTTTCCAATGGTAATCTTCAAAATGCTTTACCTTCTACTACAAGAGTCCATTTTTATGTTAGGATATTCCGACACATAGGAAATAGTTAAGTTCAACTTGGTCTAGTATAGAGTTAGGTATAGAGTTAGGTAAAATGTGTTTCTTTACTGTTGTACATTTTGTAACTTACAATCCGACGGTCACGATATGTAGTGATCCTACGGTTCATTCTCTCCTCGGTATTACCGACACTTGATCCGTGGCTTGACACCCGATTGGTCCATGAATTCTATTTAAAGCGCATGGAGGGTCATTTGTAGGTTAACCGTGCATGAGAGAAGCTTATGTAAATTTTCATTCTTTTATTAATAAATTGCCTGTAGTAGCCACGTTGGCGCAGGCCGTGGACTGTTTCCCTCTCTGAGGGTTTTAACCACGTCAAAATACTGGTGTATTGATCTGTGATCTATTTGTGAGCGGTCTCCTTCTGGTGTTCTGTCTGAGGAACTTACCCTGTATATTCCTACATTAAACATAAATATTGTTACAATATAGTAAAACATAAAACAAACTGACAATAGTAATAACATGAATTAAAACTATTAATATAGTAATAACATGAATTAAAT